>CM073773.1:67102302-67227701 GCA_037158775.1 Hetaerina titia
CCAAAAGGTCGAGCTCACCTTCCCTACGGAGGCACCGCAATCATTCTCCGGAGCACTTGAATTAAGCCCAACACGCGAAGTGCATCGACGATGCTGGAAAAAACGGCGAATTCAAACAAAACACGAATAAAATAAGTATGACCTCGAAGAAGTAACCTCCGGTGGGGATGCAATTGGGGGTGAATGCAATTGCCAAGAGGGAGGAGGGCGCGTTCGCCCTCCTGACACCACTCCTCCCGACCGGCGGAAAATTTCTTCGTCCTGGCTAACACGGACAAAGGACGAGAACAAGGCTCGCAATCCGCAGAATCACGTCGGGCCAACCACCGTGGATAGCTGACTGATTGACGCTTCGAAGAGGGAGCATCCCGAGGTACGCTAATCCTACTCCCGCCACAGAGGATTGAGCGGTTAGGAGGAGGTGAGGAGTGGGCAGAAGGAAGAAAGGGGTTGAACCCATTTCGAAAGACATTCCGCTGTTCATTGGCCATCCTATACCTGAAGGGAACTGTTCTCATGGCGAACGGGTTTCGACCTAAAATTTCACGAGGGCAAATGTGAGGGCAATTTGACTTTGACGTCCTTCCGTTTCCGTCCTATTGCACAGACGTCAGGTATAACAGGCAGCAAGTATTCATCCTTCAGTCCTCGTGATCCCTGTAGGTATGTGCTACCAACTGATACTTTTCAACATTCGATTGTTCGATTATAATTCATAAATTTTATTAACGAATTAATGATAATGGTTCAATAACTACGAACTCGTACTTAAATAGTGTTAATTAATGATAGCTAAAAACTGTCTAATACAAAGTTAGCGTACCTTAATTGGATATATTACTGTTCGATACCACAGAAGATATTAATTTCATAAAAATTGCTGATTCGACTGAAGAAGTCATTTACTCCCCACAGGTGCAGAGCGTAAGGAGTGATTTGCTTGAATTTCTCAGTAAGAGGGAGAGTACTTTATATTGGTCTTTAATTGTGGATTTAGAATAATTACATATGCTAACTGCAGTATTTACAAGATCCAACTAACTCAACTATTGATAAATTCGAAATATCACGACTAATGGCAACAAAATTAAAATTTTTCATACTAAATACAAGCACCAAGAATACCCTTGAGTATCTAGACGGTGTCAAATATCGCACACGAGGACGAAAAACTTGTACTTTTAAATGCTTGTGTCCTTGCGTATTTTACATGAGTAAGACTATAAAAACAAGAGAAAAATGTTATTCCTCGAGAAAAAGAAATTTTCCTCTAATTATAATAAAATAATATATATATATAATAAATAATAAATTGTACATATTAATGGTCTATAATAAATGGTACAACAAGACCGTCTCCGCAGTGTAATAAAATCTACACAGTATAAAAGGATAGGTACCGCAAGGCTCATGCTTGGAACCATTGCTCTATCTGAAGGGAGGAAATGGAAACGAAAGGTGGAAGTAACCACAGGGTGGGGGGGGGGGGTTGAAGACTGGAGCAGTAAGGCTCAGTTACGTACCGTACACTCTACCCTCACTCCACACCTACTCATAATATCACCCATCCTCCCTCCATCGTAAGCCACGTCCTATCCATCCCACCGACACAGCACTCTCCTTAAGTCTTCAGGGTTAACGGACAGACAATCACGGGTGCAGCAACCAATCTCCAGCAAATATAGTAGGGGAGGGGATCGTTCAACTCCCTTATCCATCATCAGCCCTACCTCACACCCCATTTCCCCCATCTCTATCTACGCCTCGCTCAACGCCATCGCTACCTAGCATCCTCCTCCACAGGGGTGACTCCTTTTAAACAACCTTCTCGGACGCGCGTACACTGTATTATACGCCGCCCGTCAATCCCTTGCGTCGGAGGAAGACAAGGTGAAGAAAAAATGCACACTTCGACTTTGCGTTACACCTCCACCCTTTTTTATTCTCTGTCCGTTCTCCCGCCGCCCTTCTCTATTCCTATCTCTCTCCTTCCCCCGCTGTTCCCTTGCGCCCATCTCCCCCGACCCTCTCGCTCACCAACGATGCAGTTCTTAAGTATGTATTCTTGTAAGCGTTAGGGCGTCGGGGATAGGTGTGATCCATTGGGTGACTGAGCATGAAGGAGGGGAGGCAGCGATAGGAACGGCAGGGACGGAAGGGGGAGTGTGAAGCTGTGGGAAGTATGAAAAACAAGGAGGAAGGCTGTCGAGGAGTGATAATAAGGCGCGTCTTCGGAAAACAATCCCCACGAGTGTGTATGCGAAGTTCGCTATCACATCGCCGCGATATGATTTTCATATTTCAACCCTGAAATACACCGGTTCCCTCTTTTACCTCTCCCAAAAATTAAGGGAAAAAAGTTATTTTCCTCGTCGCGCGTCAGAATATGAAATTTTAATGCTTTCTTTTTCTGAGTCCTCACACCACCCCCCTAACTAACGTTTTAACATTTAACCCCTGTGAATAATATATCCTCCACGGAGAATACGCAATTTTTCACGGTTTCTAAGAGGAGGAAGATCCGTATCCTCTCCGACTCTTCCGTTATATTTCTTCCCCGGCATAGGTGTACATTTTCTCCACGCATCCCTCGTCCAACCCCTCATATTACCGGTTCCACCAATGTTGGCAGAAAAAAACACCCTGACGAGGAATTCCCACCCTCGCCTCTTGTTCCGATAAGTTTGATCACGGACGCTTTAAGTTGACCTTTTAAGCGGTTAAAGTACCGGCTGGAGGCGGTTAAAAACTCGAGTTTACGGCCAAATGGAAGAATATATGTGTTAAAAATCTCTGCCCCGCACGCCGTCCCACGAACGCTCTCATTCCGACCCTCATTTTCCCCCTGCACATTCTCTCTTTCGCCCCTCCCCGCCATTGGGTCAAGTTCATTAATGTGACCCCTGAAATACTTCCCCCGCACGTGACTTGGCCCCTGCCAGTCACGGCTCTTGGTCAGGCACCGCCCCTCGAGCGCAATAAGGCCGCGCTGCTACGAAGGTAAATGAACTGTGACCCATTCCATTAAAATTCACCCTTGGCATATTATTTTCCTCCCAATATTTATATCGTACCTTCGGTCGAACTGGTCATAACTTCAGGGAAGGGGGAATTGTTTTAAACGAAGGCCCTCATAGATTATAATCAACCTACGCAGAGAACCAGGAAGAAGAGTCCTTTATAAAGATTCTCCCTCGTTGCCCTGGCTTGGACAAGGTTATTACTTCACTAGTCCTGTGTTGGATAAAGAATTCATATTCATTCGCTGGATATCTTCTTTTAACTAGAAATATATACAACATTTGAGAATTATATATAACCCAGGAACTACAAAAGCGTATTTATTTCATCAGTAACCTGCACTGGAGAACAGGACTCTGAAGAGAACGAACAACGCAACAAGAGCTGTTTGCGTAACATCCATCAGACCTAAGAGTTGTCTAATATGATTGGATGAAAATTTTCCCGCTGATAAAAATAATTCTACAGTTAGAAACAATGCTGTGACATTAATTTAGTTCATTCATATGTTACACTCCGTGAAGAAATGCACATTGAAGCTTTCAGGTAGAAATATTCTATGACACCACTCGAATGTCAGGAATGAGATCATACTCGTAAAATGCAACACACATCAACCGTTAGAACTTAATTTACGAGTCAGAAATGATGATATTTTTAAATTTACGAACAAAATGCAAGAAGGATAACTACCGGGCATTATAAAATATGATTTTCACACTTAACCGTCATTATTATTAACTGACCACTAATAATCCACCGAGAATCAATATTAATAAAACAAAGGTTATGCGATTTTCCAGAAAGAAAAAGGCTAAGCTAAATATTAAAATAGGCGGGGAAAGAATAGAGCAGGTAGAGCAGTTTACATATCTCGGAAGTGTTTTGGACCAATACGGTCAAAGTGGTAGGGACGTAAGGAGAAGAATTGCGCTAGGCAAGGAGGCTTTCTCAAGGAGGAGGGAGTTGATGACGGGGACGTTGAGTAGGGATGTTAAGACAAGACTCGTAAAAACTCTGATATGGAGCGTAGCTATGTACGGCGCGGAAACGTGGTCGCTGAAGCAGGAGGATAGACGTAGATTGGAGGCTTTTGAAATGTGGGTGTGGAGAAGAATGGAGATGGTGAAATGGACCGAAAGGAAAACAAATGAGGAAGTACTGGAAATGGTGGGTGAGGAGAGGGGTTTGTTGAGAGAAATCCTATGGAGACAGGAAAAATGGATGAAAGGCGTATTGAGCGGTAGTGGAATGTTGAAGAGGGTAATAGAGGGGAGAATGTTGGGCAAGCGAGGTAAGGGTAGGAACAGGATAGGGATGTTGGACGGGATGAAGGGAGGAAAGAAGTACACCGAGATGAAGAGGGACCTGATATAGATTAGTTTGCTAGGTGGGGAGTCACAAAATGTTTATTTGATAGTTGTGTCCATCCAAAAACCTACCTTAACCGGTAGATTACCTAATAAATAAATAAAAATAATCCACCGAAAAGGAGACAAACTAACAAGTATATCTCAGAAGAAGCCAGGTGCAGGTTTGCATTAAAAATAGTGGTCAGTGGCCCTTAGCTGTTATCACAACCGCGATGAAGGAAAGGAAGGAGATTCGCAACCCCTCGTAGCGTGCTTTGAGTGAAATGGTATGAGATAAGAGGGCAGTCGTAAGGGAGAAAGTGAAAGGGGGGGGGTGAGGGAGCAAAAGCAGAGGGGACGGGCGACGGGAGAAAAGGAAGTTTAAGACCGCATAGCGTTCAACCGGTTTCACATCATACAAGGGCGACAAAGTGAACTGGAAGTTCAGGAGCAGTTATACCCAGAGAGTGAGAGAGCGAAAGGCCAACGGTTTGGTATCGTAGGGGACTCCCATTGAATACCAGGAAATCGCTGGACCTTCAAGATTACCTGACGCTTACCATTACTCAGGAAAGTTTTTCTATTAAGTTAAACATTCATTTGTAACTACACCCTTTTTTTTTAATGGTAAGGAAAAAGCTTTACAGGTGCATATATATGTGTTCCGTTTAATAGAAACTACACTTGCACTCGTAAGTGATAGTTGGTCATTAATAAAGGAAGTTCCCTTGTAATACAAGACAAGCTAATAACATTATTCATTTAAAAAGGACTTCCCATGCCCCAAAGAAGAAAAACTCCCAAGATATAAGCAAAAGTATCCTCATGAAATACGATTTTTAATCTGCCATATATATGCCCAAAGTTGTTCTATGTCAAAATATATACGTGTATTATTTAATGATTCCATTAAGAGCTCTAATAAATCCCGTTCGGAGGAATAATAATGACGAATTTTCATATTGATTGATAATAAATTCATATTTAACTTTCTTCACAATAGAGAAATTTTATCACCTCTGGAGAATCGTAGACTGAGAAATAATTTCACTCCCATCAAAATTTTACTCACGTGAAAGGCTAGACTATCTCTTGTGAGGTACTTATAATTCTGCCACTGAATCCAGACTACAATAAAAAATCGTTTGTGAGACAATAATATTAAAAACCGCTTTCCTCAAACGTTTTACTAGAAAATCATGGATTTCCTACCCATATCCTCTCCGCCGTCCACCGCGACGTCAAGGCCGACTCAACGCCGTGCTGAAACGACCCGTTTATATTCACCGACAATTTTCTAACCATTCACCGCTGAAAGCGTTTTACATCGAAGTTTGCGGTAATCGATTCTCTCGTTAAAGGCGTTTTATTCGTGAGGAGGAGGGGGATGAGCAGAGACAACGCCTGCGCTTGCTAATGTTGTAATGTGTCCCACATCTCCTGTCAACACAGGAGAGACCGGCTACCACCAGCGTCCTCCCACCACCCTCCGTCCCGGCCTGCACCCCCGCCAGCCTCATCGGTGAGGGACGGGGGCAGGGAGGGGAGGAAAAAGCGGTGACCTCAACCTCCGCGCCTTGCAAAGCCTTCGCCCCCGGCGGTCGAGCTTCGAACCCTCGGAAAAGTCCTCTCCCACCCCCATCCCCCTCTTTCTTTCCCCTTACACACACACACACACACATACGCCTCATTCAACACCGCGAGCTAGACTCCAACCACCCCCAGAGACCCCTTCCCTCCCGTCCCCGGTTCCCCTACTCCGCCATCATTTAAGACCTTACTTACTCTCTCTCCTCCTTAACCTACCCCACAAACACTCTCCTTCCGACCCACCCATCCCATCTCCCGGCAAGCAACCCACTCCTTCCCCCCTCTCTTCCCCCACACCCACCGCGGAAGGAACACGCTGCCATCTCCCAAACCCCTCTACCCCTCCTACTCGTTCGTCCATCCCTAGCCCCCCGCAGATCTCCCGACCCCTTCCCTCCGCCGTCGCTGGCATACCCGCCGACTCCTTTCACTTCTGCGAAAAAGAGAAGACTTCAACGACAATTGATTTACGATCACCAGGCCTTCGGATACCATTCTAGCCATGCACAAATCTCCCTACTGCAGCTTCAATACTTCAGCGGGGAGAGTTTTATGAGTTTCCCAGTTTCCCTCGCTCCCTCGGAACTCAACCTCCCGCTCTCCCTCCCTCATCCTGCTGCATCGCCCCTCCCGTCTCGCCCTCTCTCTCTCTCTCTCTCGCGCCTCCGATAAAAGTCCCCACAACTCTTGCGCCGCGAGTGTCTGTCTACCGGCATCTCGGGAAGACGGCTCGAGGTTGGCGAGCAAGGGACGCAAGGCCAGGCTCCGCTCGATCGGCTTAGAAAATGATCTCATTATAGAACTAAATGCTGATCATGGCGGAACTAAATGGACACCGAAGATAGCAGACGGATTAACACAATGAAAGGGTGACGCATTTGAGGGAAGGGTGAGTCATTTCGAGAGGGATTCGAATCGAGGATAAAAATTTTCGACCGACGGGTATTGACTGAAACATTCAATGCCTACGCATTCGTAAGAGTAAACAATAATTCCTTAGATAGTTAGAGTCATCCTTAATTAAGGTGTAAGACTTGAAATCAGGACCATCTGTCTCTTCACTACAAACGGAGGGTATCTAAATACCATGGTAATTTATCAAAGCCGTGGACCAAAACTTCACTGGCTTCATTTCGCGGAAGCTATATTAAACCTTATGAACGTGGCATTATTTTTCTTTTGAGTTTCAACCATGCACAAGGCTAATATGGAACCTTATTTTGATTGGTATAAATAAAAATGACTTCCTTTGCCAAGTTTTTCGATAATGATTACGGAACTCGAGCTACAGGTAAGGATGTGTGTAATTTCAAAAATAATTAACTCATTGTTACCCTCAACGAACTGGCCAAAAATACTGAAGGGAAAAATCGTTTCTTTTATAAGTATTAAGTAACTTTTTGATTATTTAATTGCTGAACCAATGAAACCCTAAATCTTAAACTGACACCAATCTGTCAGCTAATCGTGTAAAACCTTCACTTACCCGCGAAGATGAGGATTCCTACATTTTTCAAGTCAAAGTCTAACGTGTTTTCCAACTAGTAGTAATGAGATAGTTCATTTCAAAATCATTATAATGATCTCTAATAGATAATCATGTATACATAAAACACTTGTGCTCACACAATAGTTTAATTTATTAAATGTAAGTATGGTATACACCTCAAAAGCTCAATGCCTCATTCATTACAAGACACAGTTGAGACAAAAAGGGGTCCAGCGGTTGAAAAGAGATTAAAAAATAATTGATTAGCCATGTTTAAAATATTACCGAGGAAACTCAAATCTGATATTTTGACGAGTAACAGATAAGAGGCAGATGGCAACGACAGTGACACACCATGCAACGCTAAGTTAACAAATCAAATGAAGGGTTAGTATGACGCAAGAAGAAATTTCACGAATGTAACGTAGAAACGGTTGCCTAAATACTGCACAGAGTTAACCGAAGGAGAACCTAAGGTTTCAGACCGGGATGGATTGGTGGCGCGAATTTTTTCTAATAGTCGAGCGCTCGGTTAAGTGCACCTCGCGAGTTCGTTTTCACGCTTCAACGAAGATCCCCCCTCGACTCATGCCGCCCTTAACAAATGACCAGTTCTGATATTCCTCAAGGGTCTGCCTTCAATGGACCCTAAATGGAAGGGTATTACTCAATGTTAGTGGTTCGCATGCTCGAGCGAGATGGTCTCAGCACGGGATCAAAGCCAAGGGCCGTCGCTGTACCGTCAATGAGCGAATGTGCATGTCGCGCGTCAGGACATTCCCTCCGCCATCATTTATAATTCGCCATTATTCCCATCCTCACCCACATAAAAAGACGTGGAGCTTTTCAGGGAGAAGGTCAATCACCCATACCACGCATGTGACGAACAGAGTTTGACAAAAGTTAACCTGCAAGTTAACATCCGCTCAATTTAACATTAACACCTCACGTGTCATATGGGAAATCATGGTGACGTGAAATTGCTTCAAAATCAAGGATGAAATATATTTTCAATCACTCAAAGGATATGTACATAAGCGTATAGTAGTTAAGAACCTGTACTTTTCAACCTACGCCACGAGCAATGTTTTTTCATTCACATATCAGGGTAGGGGGGCCAGTTCCTTTCCCTGTTTCGGTTATGGTTTCTCAGGAAGATCTGGTACCCGAAAAATCACATAGCTTAGGTGGAGTGTAGGTGCCCAGAGAGGCTTGCCCGGGAATCGAACCCTGGCTCCCCGGTCAGTAGTCCAACGCTCTACTAGACTACCGCGACCTACACACACGCACGCACACATTAACACATAAAATATATATATTTATTTATTTTTTTATATAACCACTTAAGAAATTTATCTCCACCTCCTATCTGAAGCCTCGGCAATGTTCACTCCCGCGCGGCGGCAGGGATGGGGCGTGGGAGGGATGAAAGAGCGAGACGGAAGTATAGGGGACGCGGGAAAGAAGGGGAAGGTGAGCCCCAAAAGGAATGGGTTAGGTGGAAGAGAAGCGGGGACACGAGACTTTCGGAGCTTCGGTGCGAGGGGCGGTGCAAAAGACGATATTCCGCAGGTCCAAAGGAGCAAAGTCTCTTTCTCTCGACCCTTCCAGCCAACCACACACACAATTTCACACGCGGGAGGAGGGTGCCCCGGGGAAGAGGAGGGCTGTGGAGAGGAGGGAGAGAGTGCGGAAGAAAGGGCAGGGGGGGAATCACCCCACACTCCCGCATGATAGCTACCTTCCACACACCGTGACTCGGCCCAGCCACCGGCTCGCATTCCACGCCCACCTACCGCACACGTACGCCGCCGCCCCCTCCCCCTCCTCATAACTGCTCCTCCCCACTCGCCCCTTCCCCCCAACCTCACCCCCCCTCTTTCCGATCCCATCCACTCCCTGATATCCGACCTCCCCACCCCGCCCCGACCGCCCCTCCCGCCTGAATTCCCTCGGTGAAGATTCGATGCCTTCGGCCGGCGCGGCGTAAGGATCCGATCCCCTTTTTAACGGCTACTTAACGCTCGCTCTTCTCTCACGCCTGACCTTGGCACGCACCGCTGAGGTTCGGGTACATGCGAGAGGGTAGGTCAATATCAACTTCGATCGGTGAACGTCGTGCTGTCTCCTAGCAAGTGAGGGAGACGATGCGTGGATTCCAAAAAATCATAATCCCACAGGATAAAATACCCACATAATAAAGGACAGCTTAATTTGGCGAGAATAGTTTCAAACGACGGCGCAAGGATTATGTGAACTAAATTTCTATTTAAAATTGTTTTCCCAGCTCTCGGTTACATCCAAGGAGTCCATATAGAACGTGATCTAGGTGCAGCTAAGTCTCATCATTGATGTAAATTACTACTGTTGATGTAAAACCCACTGTCCTGGTACACACTATATGTTATCACAATATTTGTCGACTTCGAAGCAGCATTTGATTCGGTTTGGTGGCCGGCATGCCTTGTTGAACTACTCAACCTGAAACTACAGGTTAACCTAATCAAAGCTATCCGTAACTATTTTAAAGATAGGACCTGCTACACTGTAAAGTAAGTACCTGTAGAAGGAGAAAAATATCACGAAGGGAGTTCCGCAGAGTACAGTCCTTGGGCCGATACTTTGGAATACCATGATGAATGGGTACTTGCGGAGAGCCATTCTCCACGGGTGTAGTACAATCGCCCACGCGGTTGGCATCGTAAAATCATCAGAGCGAACACGAGGAAGGGAATTAAAGACTAAGCCAAAGAGTGCATGGATAAGTTAACCACCTGGAGTTATTCAGTTAAATTAAAAATCTCGACAGGAAAGACTGTATATATATGTTTTGGGAAGAGCCTTCAAAGGAATCCTACTATAAAACTGTACGGGAAAAACTTCAAGAGATTTTCTCATTTTAAGTACCTTGAAATTGTTTTTGACGACAGATTGACCTCCCAAACACACGTCATTGCTGACAAAGTAAAAACAATATTTCGAACCCTCCGAGGACTTTGTAAAATTCACTAATCCATTAAAATAAAAATAACTAATCCAATAAAAGTCAAAATATCCTCTATTACTCAGTGGCACTACCAATCCTATATTATGGATGCGAAATTCGGGGGAAAACTAGCTTTGAACAGAATAGACCGTGAATTGAATGAGGTCCAAAGTTGCTGTTTACTCAGGATAGCATTGGGGTATAGAACCATTAGCAATCATGGGACGAAAAGCTATTTCAGATCTAAAGAGAAAAGGGTTAACTAACCTACTAGGCGACTCAATTGAACGAAACCGATTAAACATAGTCAAGAGACAAATTAGAACCCTGGTTTTAAACGAATACCTGAAAAGATGGGATGCAGGAACAACAGGAAGGCAAACCCACTAATTCTTCCCTGACGTTAAGGTACGCCGTCAACTAAAATTTGAAATGAGCCAAAAGTGAACGGGACTCTTAACAGGAGATGGGAACTTACGGGCCTATCTTAAACGTATGGACAAAATCAACGACAGGGAATGCAGTTGCAGTACGGACGAAGATACGATCGAACACCGTATTCTTCATTGGCAATATACACATAATACCAGAGACAGCTGGAGGAAATAAATGGAGGCCCAATAACATCCCTGAAAGATATTGGAAAATTACTGCCGACAAACTCAAACACAATTGAAGAATTTCTGAAAGAAAACATCCCGGTCAGTGACGAAGAATACCTAGGAGTAAGAAGAAGACAAGCCTACGCAAACCACTAATGAATCAAGATAAAGCGACATTGAATTGTATGACATTATAACCAACTCAAGTGTTATTATGTATATATGTACAATAATTATATAAACTGTATATGTATGTCAATTATGTATTAATATGCAACTTTGGGGGTTAAGACAAAGGTACCCCAGAACTATGTAGTTGAATGGAAAAAACAAACTCAGAAGGATCGACTGGAGGCGAGGGGGAAGCGGAATAATCACCTGCAACCATTCAAATCCATATAGTCTCTCTTTTTTTCCCTCGAAGGTTAGATAAAACTACGCCAACGTCACATTCACAACCCTACATGCCAAAACAATTGCCACTCACGGACATCAAAAATTAAAGAACAAAATAAGTAATCTACTCTGGTCGCCCCTTGTGTGTTCTGCATGAGTGAAACATATTATGTTTCAATTTGGAGTAAATTTACTTAGTCACGATTTTAATTTGTGAAAATCATACACGTGAAGAATATTTCATTCGCAAGAAAGCTGCATCACGTCCTTAACGACGAAATTGACTGCGATTTCATTTTTTTTGCGAAGTTAAGTGGATTTTAAATCTGACAATCGATGTTAGATGAAACTACTATGATTGTTGAATAAAGTATTCAAGACAATGAAATTCACATCATAGGACCAAAGTACAATGTAAAAATATTGAAATATGCAATAACATTCCTGCATTCTTAAATGAACGTTCACGTTTCAGGCATTCCAGTTGAAACTACTGTGGTAAATAGACCATAGTTTACGTCGCATTACATCCCTTTAAAAAGAGCTTGATTCTCCAACCAACAATCCTGCCCACCGACAGTTCGACATGCTCTCATCCTTAACGTCCCCAATGCATTCGAGTACGCCGTCACTATCTCAAACCAAGGCGAGAGTACACTTTTATTGTTCTCACAATCATGAACTCTTGAACCCTCGCACCTGACTGTCGTCTCTTGATGAGAAGGCAATTCGCTCATTACCGGTTTCCACAAAAGGAAACATGTATTGGAGTGAAACGCAGTAGAGAAAGGAATCTAAAATGATTTGGAACGAGTATCTTGGAAGATCACAGTGAAACGAACCTCGCCAAGGACAAAATAAATTGCTAATCAAATTCAATTTAGAGTTCGGCAAAAATTCTAACGTGAACATGATAGTTCTGAACAAGACATGAAATGAGGAAATGGAATAAGCACATTAATTTCAGTTTAGATGGTCATGTTAACTAAGAAAACAACTCACAAAACTATTTATTCGCAAGCATTTTTAACCCGCCAAAACTAATTACATATCCTTATTTGTATGCAACCCGGCAGGGTCGGTAAGTTGGAAGGCACAATCAGGCCCTGAGGCGCTTGGTTTGTTATCGGGAAGAAATTACTAGATGGAGGAAGTGAAGTGAAGGAGCACTCAATGAGGTAGTAAAATGAATACGAGGTAATTACAGGAAATTTCGCTTCTAAATCTTCGACGTATGTTGTCACACCACACCGTAATCCTGCCAAAGCAAAATAAAAAAAATACGCGGCATGAACTGTAGTCAACCATGCTTGGACTTTCCAGCAAGTTGCATCCAATAGAGATTATAAGTGTTTTATTATGTGTGATTGCGAGCTGTTGTTTCAAAACTTCTCAAACGCAAACCTTGCACATGCATCTAAAACATTTACTGAGTCCGGTTAAATATTTCACTAACCTTATTTTAATGCCATCTGGAACGCTTGGCGTATCGTACATAATTTAGCGTAGACCAGAAAACCTATGACGTTGCTTCTAGATAGAGTCAACTCCAATTCCATCTCTCTTGTGTACGTATATAATTAAGGTTACCACTCTATGCCAGAACGGAAACTATCCAATTTTCTCGGAAGCACCATCTCCTAGGGTATACGATCCTTCAGGGGATCATCTGTTGAATTGAAAGGAAAGAGAGAGGAGAGGAGTTTTCCCATGGTTTTTCTCACAGAGGGGCAATCATTCCTCACTTTCTCACACCACCTATTTGAGCGTGTTGGAATACAGCTGCAGTATGGGTACAATTTAAGAGATACTCCAATTCTGGAACTGGTTAAAATGGAAAGCCGGGTTCTTGGTGAAGTGACGTGAACATTTGCACGTAAGTTGTGGGGGTATTGGCGAGGTGTGATGGCTCACGCTCCCATTATCTCTTTATAAGCAACGGGATAAATGCTGTTGGCGTGCATTGGGCAATACCATTGCCTCAATGCTCGAAGGATGTGCGCTATTTCCCAGTTCGTGGCGTGGCATTCAGGGACTGCGTGGCTTCTCTTGGTAGTTCAGGATTGGCAGGTCAACCTCGCATACGCAGGCTCACGCAAAAGCAGTGATTTGATATACCCCTTTATTCCACACTTAAGTACGCTTCCAGAACCCAAGTTGGATTGTTCCTTTGGACTATTAGGGTTTTCGGGTTCCTGTCTATGCACAATTTTCTTTTAATAATGATATTAGACCAGTCACCCGAAATACTCCTTGATCGCTTTACGATAGCAAAAGTTTCATTACTCTGATGCTAAACTGTACATTGGCAACGAGTCACAAGTTTAAATACCTATTACAAAATTACAAGGTAAGTGACCTATTAACCATTCACTTTGACGTCAGAGTCGGTGTCCTTTCTAATGTTTAATTATGAATTAAGACCTTTTTGTTACATTAACCATTCCTAGCACATGGCTACATAGAATTCTGAGTTCTATTTTTAACTTGACAAACTATAATTGAAATGAATGAAGAGAAATTTTACCATTTCTTACTATATTCTTAAAAATTAAATTGAATTATAAATACTCACTACATATTTCACGTTCTTATCGTCGGAAGTTACGACAGTTGATGTCTTACCTGTAAGGAATAAATTATTATTAGTTTTTTCAATGAAAATAGGATGAAAATATCAAAATAAATATTTAACACGCTAGATATGTCATTCATAATTTACAAGATGATAAAGCTAAAATTTTTTGACGGGCTGTCCTACTAAAAATTAAAACTTATCAGATTCATTTATAATTCTGAACAATTAAAATTCATAAGTTCATCGAAATTATATGCGCTTTGAACATTCAAGAGAGTAGGATGAGTTCAAATGAATCAACGGAATTTAAAAAAATGAAGAACCTGCTTAAAATGTAATTCGCGAAAATATTCGTAACCTACATGCTTAAGTAAAATCGGAGGAAAGAAAAACATACAGTAGGTTTACTCTAATTCATTTTTCTATCAACGACAAATGAAGATAAATAATTATTTTTTATTCAACAATTCCCGCAAATATACTCGGAATGCAAGAGGTACCAGGTCTATCATGAACTACGTGTTCTATAACATATGCGTACTCGGATACAAGATGTACAAGCATTCAGAATTGCGAAATCTACTCAACCAATTCCTTTTTCTGGTGCAAATGCTTTCCAGATGGAAGAAATATAAAATTTGGGGTAGGTTTCATTCTTCTATGTCGTCTAAACCTAAAAGTACAGAGCCGAGGCAAAGATAGAATGAATTATTATAAAATGCCCCTAACGAAGAGATCCCGGTCCGATTCTTTGCAAGGGATTTACAGGCAAAGACACAGAAAGAGACAGATGATGTTGATGGGAAAAGAAGGAGGAAGCTTTAAAAAAAATGGAATCCGGAAAAGCCGTGGAATTCGCCTCCCGAGGAACACAGTGGGCGATGGGAAAGCTGTCTCCTCCTCGCAAGAGTACACCTGGGAGCGAAGTTATTTCCCCGTCAGGGAATATCCATCTCTCCCTCTCCTATCGCGTGGAAGGAAGGGACCTGGTAGTGGTAGAAGGGGAAGGGAAGGAAGAGAAAAACTCGAGGCTCGCTAAGAAAGTAACGTGAAAATGCACATCAAGGGAAGTTAACATTCAGCTTACACCCCCTTTGTGAATCGAATTTCCTCCAATAGACTTCACTTTCAAACGATAATTTACCACTACAAGATCCTGCCTTTACCAATTTTAAGTTCCCTGGATAACTTAAATGCCACTACAAATTCATATAATTAATTCTGCAGGTCGCCTTACAGTTGATTTAGCTTAAAAATAAATTCGGCCGAATCTCTTTCTACTTTATTATCTACGGTTCAAGTTTAGTTGGAACTTTCATATTGCCATTGGATTTAGGACAACAAAATACAGTGTCAAGACGAATTGCAAGGAAATATTGCTTTTAAATTTGAATAAAAGTTTTTTAAAAAATTCAAATAAACAGTAGAGGAGGATTTTGAATTTGACAAAAGAGATGAGGGACAACGCTCTCCTGGGAAAGCGCAAGTTAATACAGGATAGAGAACAGAAGAGAATGGGATGAAGGCGAAACGTAATAACGAAAGAAAAGATGGAGTAACAATGGAGCCACTGCAGGGCTCATAATAATTTCCTCCTCCTGTCACGCGATCCCCTTGACACGAACCGCTTTTCCAGGAACTTATTTAAGCTTTCCGAAATTTCATTCCCTTGCTAATGTCCCCTTTCCAATTCTTTCTTTCCACCCTCCCGTAAATTTAATACGTTCAACTCGCCAACTTTCATAGACACCGCTCCCCGAATTCCCGCTGCGCCATCTCTCCCGCTACGGCATTCTCTCCTCATCACGACCACTTCCTCCCCGTCCGATTCCCTCGGATCCAGTGCCCACACAATGAAAAACAATACCCACAGGCATTATAAATGAGCATATTTAATTTTGGAAGGCAGCAGAGTTTCAAGGAATACAACGATTCAACTGGTGCCGACCTTGTATTTCTATGCACTGTCGAAATTTAGACGATAATTTAAGCGGACACAGAAAGACTCACTCACGCTTTGGCATGTACGTAACACTGGCGGCGATTGCGTGAAATATTTTTCTCAGCTCGCTGAGCAAATAAAGCCATTTGGGAGTCTTACATGCTCGTATATTAGAAGACGTCTTAGATAGTTATTGAGAAACTTTTAGTTTTTCTGGAACATTATATAATGCGGAATACATGAATAACTTTGGGAGAAGTTTTCGGTGATGTGGGGCTGAAGAATAATCATCAATGACATACCGCGACCCCTCAAAGGGCAGCTGAAGGATGACAGCGATGGGGGAACCTGGTTGATAACTTCGATCCTGTCTCCAAAATCGAGTTCTCAAAAACAAGGTACACGAAGATGAATAGACAGAGCGCAAAGAGAGGCACTGCAGACCATGAAATATACAAGATTTTATGTGAATCGTGAAGGTGATGAGGATCTGGGACCAGATAATACGCATGAGTCAAGGGG
This sequence comes from Hetaerina titia, assembly GCA_037158775.1. NCBI lineage: Eukaryota > Metazoa > Arthropoda > Insecta > Odonata > Calopterygidae > Hetaerina > Hetaerina titia. The sequence goes on from CM073773.1 coordinate 67,118,781, forward strand.
TGTAGAATTTTACCACGTGTATTCCTATCCGAAGATAAACGCCGGAAGACGTTTTTAGCTGAATTGCTCCCAGAATCGGGACAAAGGATATTTACGAGGCATTTTCTACATCTCTTACTTACGTAATGACTACACACTGGGGCCAATTTCATTTCATTGTTACTCAAAGTCATGACTCCGAGAAAATTCATGAGGAACGGACACTCAACCATGTGCTCCGATGCGGAACGCTAGAAAAATACCCTTTGAAAGTTCCTCTCGACGTCTGCAATATGGTGCTCCAATTTCATTGAATACAGGAACAAAGCAAAACATCACGCGCTAACCGTAAACCTCCAAATTCAATTCCAGAAATCGGTAAGACGGAATAATTGACGTCGACGAATCATTCGAAAACACTCAACTTTGCTACTTTCGGGGCGGGCGCTCGACTTTCTAAAAATATCTCCCTCGACAGAATCAGCAGAATTCACTTCAAGACACATTTGTTCGGTAATTAATCATTACAGCGCGTATTTGGCTTCCTTTTAATCAAAGAGTCAGTCTGTGTGGTCACAGACTAAAAATCAGAGCTCGGATAAGACCGAATGTGCTTTAGGGTCCTCAAGTGAAGGGCTTAAGAGACTTCCTATTCTTCATTGTCATTTCGTTTTCTTTGCTTTCCTCACTGTATGCACCTTTTAAGTTTAGAAATTCAATTATATTTAAATTTGAAATTACCTTCGTCAAAATGAAACGAAATAGCGACCATCGGAGCAGAAAAGCACAACTGATTCAGCCGAGAGAAATGAGGCCAAAAACCTAGTCGGCAGTTGAGATGAAAATATGAATGATATTGAAATACATAAATGGGTATACGATTATTTTCAGGATGTAGAAGGTAGTAATACTATAATGGCATTACATGGTGCACAACAAATCGACCATTTATACACTCTACTTTAATATGAACTTTCCCTTGTGCGTATGGCTATGCCGACGCTGATGCGAAACCTTGAACTTTTCAATGAAATTTATGGTCGCCCTTCGAGGTCGATGATTTGCACCATAACATCAAGGAAGTTACATTCACTCAGTGAGTGTATAATATTAATATTAACCTTAGACGCTAAAGCTCTTTAGATTTTCCATAAGCTCAGTAAATGATTAGGTGATACTTAAGAACGTACAACACACGGACGTCTTATTCGCGTAATATTTGATTATGTTGTTACTAGGAATGCACAATACGTAAAGGATAGGTTTTTACGACCTAAATACAATCCAAAAGTGGTGCGAGACTTGGGAGCTAGAATTCAATATGAAAAAATGTTTCGATAAATTTTTGGAGGAAGAGTATTACACCCGAAAACACTAACACAACACAGGAAACCAACATAACAAACGTATAATCGGTAAAATACTTGGGTCTAACGATAACGAAAACACATTCATGCCATTTGCGGAATAGCAAATAAAAAGTTAGGATTCATAAAAAGGATTCTTGGGAATTGTAATGAGAGGGTCATGGAGCTTTCTTCTTAGTTACATTAGACCGCACCTTGTGTATGCTGCGGGTGTATGGTCTCCTCACGAGATAGTCTTAATTTTGGAACTAGATCGAGTGCAACGTAGAGCATCTAGGTTTGTGAAAAGTTGTTATGAACAAGGTAGCAATTTTACGACACTATTGGAAGAATTAGGATGGGATCCACTAGTAGACCGTAGTTTAAAATACAGGTTAAATTTATAGCGTAAATTTAGGGCAGGTTAACGTAAAAACATGGAGGTAGATAGTAAAATGGATGCATTTAAAATGTCTTTGTTTTTTCCTCGTACCATCAGAGACCAAAGTAGGCGATAATTAGAATTGGCAGTTTATCTATTGTGTCCATATCCTACTGGTTACTTTTTTTAATAGACCCATCTTTTTAACAGTAGTGCAGCATGATTTGAATATACATATCCTATTTGTTGAATGTTGTTGTATGCAAGTACTTCCTTTCGGGTGGTTAACATTTTTCGAGTGCATGATGAAACTAATATTAGCGTAGATGTGACATGATTGGGATCGTGCATGTTTGCATGATTAATGACCTCACGTCCCCCGCCATACGCTCTTGCGGCGGCTTGCGTGGTAGTGCGTAGATGTAGTAGACATTTAAACTTTCATCCAAACGCTAAAGTTGTTGCAAGTGAAACAAAAAATAGGATTTACACATGATTTATTCAGTAGTCGATGGACATGGATTGTTCATCACGCAAAGTGAAAACACATATATTCGACATGACAAAACGCGAGGTCGGTGAACTAAAAAAATTGCACTTTTCTTTACGAAAAAATATATCAATGAATTTGCAATCAAAATTCGAAACCTGAAATGACTGAAGTGACAGACAAACATTTAGCACTAGATGGAGAGTTAGATGAATGCGCGTGAAATTGGAGTTTTAAGAACATGCTGAGAGGAGACGGGTGGTGGAAGGGGCAAAGGGGGGGGGGGGTGGAATTCTAAAGGAATGGATAAATGGGTGAGATAGTGAAATGGAGAAATAAACTTTACGTCAGAAGCGGGAATGCTTCCACCGCAGGGACTTTTTGTGTTTGGGCACCACGTTTCTCGCAAGGAGGAGTGGCATCGTTTTACAATGCCTTTAATTTAAAAGAGAGGTTGTGATCACCGAATCCATTAGTTTTCCTCCAAACTTCGACTCCAATGGTCAAAATTGTAATTTCATCTTAAATAAAAACCCAGAGATGAAAAATGATGACACCACAATCATTTTATGCCGAAAATGCTTTTAACTTAACGTACATCGATTATTTTCTTCTCCAGAAATGACTATTATTGAATTAAATAACGTCCATCGCTATTCCGATAGTCTTTCCCGAAACGTTTCTATGTTATGGTTTTCCGTTTTACAAGTAACTGGAGTTAAACTTGAAATTCAGGAACATCTCTCACTACGTGCACCTTATTATAATCGTAAAATTTTCGAAAATCCGATAATAATTTTGAAGTATGTAATGATATTTGGAAAAAGACAGAGGTTTTCCGTGGTATGGAGCGTGTGTTTGAGATATAAAGGAACTAAGGGAAGTGGTGTTGGGTGGATTTTGTATGGAGGCACGATTGACTGCGGGTTTTAAGCCTCGGCGACAGTTTGATGCTTGAAAAGTCAAAACCAAATAAATAATAAATCCGAAGAACGCAAAGTGAATGGTGATAACACTGAGAGATAGTGGAAGAATGGAAGTTGTGATTGAGGTACGTGATAAAATAAACGGGGAAGGGGCACAAAGAAAGAATTGCATTCTTGACGACCGTAAATGTGATGTAAACGATGGAGAAAGAAAAGGTTTGAGATATAGGAGTGTGTGGCATGAGGAATTACTTTAGAATATACTTACATAATAGTTTAAGGATTTATAATAGCACACAACGCTACGATTAAAAACTTTGCCAAAAAACTGTAAAATTTAAAAATCATATTAATAACTCACCTTCACCTAAGTGCTAATCGTCACGAAGTTTTCACTGGATTTGTAAGCATCCCTCCTTATCCTTCAAGACTTCTTTTCTAATGCTTGGAAACACATCGTAAAAGCTTTCAATTGTGTAAGCCAAATAATTCTCATTTATCTGAACATAGTTAAGCATGATAGGGCAAACTAATGTTATGAGGGCTGACTATTACAGTAAGTCAGACCACTGTCGCTTTGGTAGGGGACGCCCTACCAAAGCGTTGTCTCTTCTAGATCCTAGATTTATTAAATTCAATCTTTGCTATTAAATCTCTTATTTCTCTCATAGCTTCTCCAATTAGTTTCGCTTTCCGAATCATTATATTCTATTGACTTCTCAAGTCATTCCAATAAAATTAGCAATCGGTGTACGATTATAATGGGCTAAAATATTTCCAATAATTCTGCGCATTATCCCCTCAACATGTTGGAAAAACCTGAGGTGTCAGCAACGGATGTTGGCTTGGAGTTAATAAATGGTTATAGATTATGCAGAGTTTTGAATAATACCTCGGAGGGAGCATTACGTCTTCATGAGCTTTCTTTGATTGAGTTGGTCGAAAAGCTAGATCCGGGTCGCTACTTCCGACAACCTAGTGAAAAAAACACTCTTATATATTCGAGTAAAAACACTCGTATAAGTAAAAAAAATAGTAACTGCATACAAAGTATTGTATTTTCCATGCTTCATTCGCCAAACCTTGCTGCTTATTTCATATATTAGAAGAGTATTAAAATCTGTGAATCGCTGCAAGATGGAGGACAAGACAGTGGACCTGAGTTTGTGTACTCTGCGAGCTCATAGAAGCATGGATTAAAGGAGCGAATGAGTAATGAAGGAGATGCAAGGAAGAGGAGGAATACAGGAGGCTTCACCGGGGAGAAGGGAGCATGCAGAAGGGCCGAGGAGGAGAGGGAAGAAGGCAAGGAGAGAGAAAGAGAGTGAGGGAGAGAGCGAGGGAGGGAGGGAGAGGATGGATGAATCGGTGTCAACGACCCTGTGTCCTTCGGCCAGCGAAGTAGGCAGAGGGAAAGAATGAGAGAGGGTTGAGAGGGCGAGAGAGGTGGGATGGGAGAGGAAGATTGGTGTGTGTGTGTGAGAGAGAGAGAGGGGGCCGACGGAGAGGAGAAAGAGAGTGAGACGAGAAGAGATGAAGGTGGTGTTGGAAAGATGCGGAAGTGGTGGTGGGTGTTAGTGGTGGTGGGGGTGGAGGTCAAAGAAGTGGAAAGCAACCTGATATAGATGTCAAACCGAAGAAGAAGAGGAAATGGAAAGGAATTTTTAAGCATTTGCGGGCGAGTTTCGTTTTCGGGGAGGGCGATGCGTGGGGTAGGGCCCACGACCTCCCCCGACGGCCACTCCCCCTCCATCTACCCACCCCTCCCCCATTCCCCATTCCTTCCTGATGCCTTCTTCTCGCTCTTGCACGCAGATGCGGAACTGCCCTCTCCACGGGCGAAAAACGGCAAACGTCTCAAAAGGTTACTTAGTAGAAAAATGTAGCTCCGCTCCCCTGGGAAGGAACTCGGCTGAAGACGCGGGTCGATGAGGAGAGATACGATACTTTGAGAGAGGGTTAAGATGGCTACGAGGTCAACCTACTCCTGAAGCAGTTCGGAAGATGCTCATTGACGAACCGAACACGCTATTAGGAGCGGAAGCAACACAATAATAGCACTGGATTATCGTTCGTGCTCATTTCAAGCTATAATTTCTATCACAAGTAACCATGATCAATTTAAACAACGGCCGTGCTTTTGCTGAGCATGCTTTTAAGAACACGCTGGTTTGGGATGCAAGTAACGTGAATTCACTGTCTTAACCTTACCAGTGCCATTGAAGTTGAGAGATTCAGGTGAAAACGTGTATTTTATAGACACAGTTACTCCTACGAAAACTTGTACTAAATTACTTCAAATAATAAAGAAATAGAATCTCATATTTGAACCATAGTTGCATTCCAGTAATCGACAGGTGCGAGAATTACAATGGGATTATTTTTTTACGGCACTATTGAAGTAAAACCTACTCGCATGAGGATCTGGAAAGTAAAGGTATATCCAAAAAGAGAATCCGCCGATGTTGTGCCATCCAATGCATGGGATCCGAATACTCTCCAAAAGGTGAATACAGTTCAGAAATCGATAACGTAGTAAAAAAAGCCATTAAAATTATTGGTGCTTAACTGGAATCGGTTATAGCCTAAATTAAAAAGTTGATAACAATAATAATAGCAATATGTGGGATGTATCGTTGAGAAACCGGAAAAACTGAGAAAATACATGGAAGGGCACTTCTAAAGCATGAAGTATCACTATAATGAAGGTAAAAGAATGATGAGTAATTCTCCAGGAAATCGGTACTCTCAGTGATAATGGTTCCTCCTCCTATTTCTATGAAGTGAAAATGCTAGGACAAAGCTTAAAGCTAACGATGTAATTTATATTGCCATCATATTTCATTGCCATATATTTCATTCCTGATATTTTAACAAAAAAGATTAAATTGATATTTTTGTCCGGTGAAAAAAAATCCCAAGAAACTCCTTAAGTTATAAGCATTCCCAAGTAACTTCCAATATACCTGGTAAAGTGATACGATATCATGAGTTGTTTTTATTTGAGAGATAACAGATCTGTAGTGTCATTCGGGATGAGACCTTTAAAAATAATTTTGGGGGTGTTCCAAAATAAATGTCTACATTATACAACTCATAATCATATATTGTTTGTCAGGGAATCGTTAATTTGAAAATTATATTTTCACAGATAAATACTGGCGTAAGACGATAAAATACTCTTAGTTACGCAAGCTTTATGAAGCTGTCTTCAGTGAACGCAATTCATCGCGTTTTATTACAAAATCATCCTATAAGGAAGACATGACCTCCTGACAATAACGATTACTCTAATTCAGACGAACAATAGTTAATAAATTTCATTATATGGGTGCTTTCCGTGCCGGTACACACCTTAATGCTTCATCGTAATTGGAAAATCAGTTCATCCATTCCATCTCTTTAAATCAAACTAACTCCGCCAGAGACACTAAAGAATTATAAGCAAGGATTTCCCAGGAGCGTTCTAATATCGCTCCAATAATGTTAGAGTAATCCAGAGAAAACGAATGCACAGATAAAGCGTTTAAAGGCGGATTTGAGCTCACTAAAGTTAAATTCAAAGACAAAGATAATGAATAGAAAGGAGCGAAAACCAAAACTTAATAAATCGTATTCTATTCAAAACAATTAATTATTTCACAAGTTTCTCATATTTAGATTTTATCATTTCTCAAAAAATAATGCACGAGGAGAGGAATAAGAACTATGAATGAGAGTACAACGGAAGAGTGTAGAGAAATTAGAAGTGGAATGATCCATTCCTGCGACGAAGGCTGGCGGGGCTATCCACGACAAGTCAGAGCGGGTTTCGGCACCGAAATAATGCGAAGGGCGACAGATGCTTCACAAATTAAATATGGGAAGACTAATACATTGAGACGATTCATTAAAAAACCAATTCAAACGCAGGGGGGAAAAAACAAAAAAATATTCTACAGGTGATAAGTACTAAATACGCTCCCTCCTATAACTTCCTTCTCATCCCCGACACTGCTAAGTGACTTATACAGTGGCGATGCAGCCTTTGTTCAGAAAAAGTACTCTCAAAATAATGAATATCAGAAAGTTGGTGATCCCCTGACGCGTTTCAGGCCATACGGCGTAGTATTTAGCCCAGAAACATGGCAAGGAAAGAGTACGTACGTTGTAGTTCCTCAGAGTCGCGAGGGGGGAGATGCGAATCGGCATAACAAAATATTTCGCGTGCCTTTACATCCAGACGCTATAACACTATAACTTGCATAAAAAATACACATTGCATTGAAATTATTATTGAATATTACTGAAAGAGAAAAAGGGGGAATGTCACATAACGTGCGTAAAAATATTCTACATTTATTTCATCTTAAACCACCAAGTAAAAACCGGATAAATTAAAATAAACTCTCGGGAAGTGAATGAAATTAGCGACATCTCACGGAAGTCTTCTCTCAAGGGTCTCTTGGCAATGGATTCACGGTGCGTGGGAGTGGAGACTCGGGAGGGTCAGGCGGACACGAAGCAAATATGGCCCCTCTCCTTTCCGACCCAACCAACCCCTTACGCAGTTCCTTCCTCACCGAGAATGGAACGGACGTAAGAATATAAGGGTGGGCGATGGCGACGTGAGAACTGTTGGGGCCGCCGCGGAATGATGATCATTACGGCCGAATGGACACGGGTGGGCGAGAGAGGGAGGGTGGATCAGCGGCGGCGTTGTAGGGTGTGGATGGGAACGGAGGGGGTAGGAGGTGGGATAAGGGGAGAGGGGTCGAAGAAGAAGTATTCGGGGGAGTGAAGAAGAGAGAGAGAGGGAGAACGAGATGGAGAGAGGTGCTTCGGGGGTTGAGAGGGAATGGCACACGAGAGTGTGAGGGGGCCGGGAAACGAGAGAGAAGGGGCGGGGAGGGGCAAGGGAAGAGAATTGGATTCGGGAGGTTGATGAACGATCTCCGTTATGCCATCAGATGCTACACTCGAACGGAGTCCTGGACTTTGTTATCGCCTCCCTCACACCTCCCTCGCCCTTTCCCCACTCACACACACAACTCCGATGAAATTGCAACGACACGACGACCCACCGGGGCCGAGAGTGAGGGCCTTCCAGACACGAAGACAAAAAGCAGCTAATTTGCTAACGACGCCGGAAATAAAATGCGAGCCCGAACAAGATGGTACTTTCGTGATTCAATTAAACACTCCCCGAAGGAGAGATTGGGAGAAGTGGTAAAGGGAGGGGGGGGTGGAGGGAAGAATTCAGGAGGGAGAGAGAGAGAGAGGGATACAAATTATTGGTGCGGGAACATCCATCTCGATGTTCCAAGACACACAATCGGTTTTGATCGAACAAGTCAAATCGTGTTCAAATTAAATCTACCACGGCAAAAATCACTCCATCACAGAAACCACACGGCTTCTACAAGTTAAGAGGACGATATAGGCAACACAATAAAATGACACTAATCTAAAAAGACAAGATACAATGATGAGTTTTTGAAGACCATTACATATAGCTATTTGATAACCGTTTGTGTGAAAGACGTCTCGGGGCGAAACAGTGCGGCTTCTTTATTCCATTATTTTTCGCGGCGGTTCAAACAAACGAAGTTCTCTCTTGTTGAGTTCTGATATCACGAAATTATCCCAGTGTATATTAATTAATTGCGGAAAAAAAACCTTTTTTAAAAATATAATACCTCTCCTCATACAGGAAATAACAGAATGAATTTGAGCAGCGATTCAAAATTAGAAGAGTGAAAGTCTCAGGGAAACTACCTGAGAGCACTTCAACTGGGACGTGCAGACGAATGCAATACGGTGCGCTTCGCTTAAAACCTTCGCACCCCTTGACGTGATCTCCCTAGCTCGCCTCAGTGCGTCGCTCTTGTGTAGTACCCATCACTCGTAACCCTTTTGATCCTTACCATCATTTCAAGCCTTTATCGCCAAACCTTATCACCCGCCCCTCCCCGGCACCGCGATCTACCACACACGCACGCACCCCGAGCCCCCACGTACGCGGTCACCACCGAACCCTCCCCTGCCCCCCCCCCTCCCGACGACCGCACGCACACGTGCAGGGAACACAAAGGGCCAGCTAGCATCGTGACTGGATGCTGGATCGCCATCTCGCGCCGGCTCGCGAGAGTGGCCAACAGGGCGCTGTTGGGAGGATGGTCTAAAACGGGGAGGAGCAGGAGGATTGAGGCCCCTCGCGGTGGAAGTGGCGGCCCTCGTGTGGGCGGCCTTCCCCTTCTCCCTCCTCCACCCCCCACCCTCCCCCTACCGACCCGCCTAAACACCCACCGGACGACCAAGCGGGGTTCGAGTCCGCGGCCGACTGAATTTGATATTCCCGTGAGATGGGAGCGGAGGGAGGGGGAGCGGGGAGAATCCCCGGGTATCTCATTGACATCGACAGAGAAAACGTTTTAATGAAACTTGGTAAAAGGCCGAGGGAGTGGGGGAAGGAGATTGGAGAGTCGGTAGAGTGAGGGAGAAGCAAAGGTAATATGGTCATAACGTTTACCACTTACCCGCTCCACGCACGCGGTGCACCCGCCCCCGCTCCGCCACCCCACCCCGCACCCACCTCTTTATAAACTGCTGTACTTAAAGGGATGCAGTCCTTGCGCAAATAAATTGTTTTTCTACTTATCCTATTCTCCTCCCTAAGCAAGGCAGACGGGAAGGCAGGCGATGGGCAGGTGGTGTACCGCGATCACTGGCACATAATTGGAATTGCGCGTTTTACCACCGTCGGTTCATTCAAGAGAGGGACCTTCGAGGTTTCTTTGACTTAGGTCTCAACGAGCTTAAATGAAGAAGACGAAGATATTCATGTATAGAGGATTCCAGTTGCATTGAAAGGCCATTGTAAAGGCTTATTCATCCACAATTAGTTGGCATCTATAAGAGACTTTGGCTTCTGTAATTGGATTGCAAAGACAGATACAGCACATATCAAAATGTTTCCCCGTCAAACTTTTATTTTTTCTTATATTATTAAAATTCTATCGATAGAGAGATCGCATTTAAATTTAAGATAGGTCGAAGTCATATGCAATAGGTTAAAATTACTTTTACCTCGTCACTTTTACTAGACAACGTAGCCTAATAGATAGTAAGTTCAGTTCAATAGTAGAGGAGCCTGAATTAAAATCCAGGTGATGCCTCAGAGCATCAAACGCTGAAAGAGGCGTAATGTTATGACTACCCGAATCTGTGGGAAATCGCAGGAACCTAAAACACAGCTGGTACTGTGAAGTACATTCACTCTAGAGCTCAGTGAGGCTCTTACGAGGCAAGAGCCATTAACATCGAAAATCAATTTATAGTTACAGGATGGTAGGTTTTTTCCCTCTAGACTGGAAGCTTCACTAGAAAGCAAGGATTTTAACAAAGGACAATCAAATAATTGAATTTTACGTACCCTCAGATTGAGATTAGCTAAAATAAGTATTAATAAAATCACCGAAGTATGTTCATCTATATAACGATCACAGTCAGCGGTTAGTAATAAGTACTCTTCATTTCTTAAAATGAAAGCTCTTTAAAGAAAGTTCAGAATCATGAAAACTATTTTTGAAAACGCTATGGAAGAGTCAGTCATTCATTCACTCGCAGCACTGACTAGTACCTTCGCTGACAAGGTATAATGACGGGAATATTTAATAGAGCCCATAAGTTTTCCATTGGTGAGCCTTAAATTTAATTTTTATTCCGAAAAGGAATTAAAAATGAAATGGTATCATGTGTGCAAAACAGAAAAAGTTATAGAGCAACACATTCCTATGGTTCAGGGAAGATTGTTAACCATTCCAATTTCCTCACCCATAATTGATCACTTTCACATTCATTTATCTAAGCAGCCACTATCATTACATCGCAACGGATGAGTTCCATTATCATACACCACACTGGCGTCATTGTGAATAGAGCGATTATCAAATGGCGGATACGTGAAAGAGGAAATACGTAATTTTTGCCGTATTAGTAGACATTAAGATCTAGTTTCATGAGTAAGTAAAGTAAATTAAAAACTTATGGATATAAAGACTGATCTTAACATGAATATGAAAAAGAATGTCGAATATTTTGTTGAAGTAGGAAAGAATCTGATTAAAGCATTATTAGAGTTACAAATTGCATCACTTGATTCGTACAGTCAACAGCTACCATGAACATGATTTTCCAGTATCCACAAAAGAGTAGAAGTTGGATTATTTCTCCAAGGGACTAGACCAAAAATTAAAATGATGATTCGATTGGCCAACTTTTAAACGATAGCTTCGTCAAAGGAAGTGAAAGAAACTAAAGTAAATCATCCGTATCGATTAATCGCCAAACAATCGCCTTCCTTCAATTTCCATTCACCGATAACAACACTTCTTTCGCTTTTCATTCGCATCCACAAGTCCTCTCATACTAAAATAATTCCCAATTCAAAAAGTGGTTCGCTTACAAACATGTGATAGAAGGAGAACGTAACTCACGGCTCCCATCCACTCTTTCATTTTACCAACCTCCCTGAAGAACCTACGCGGATTCCTACCACAGATACTTTGGAGCGAAATAAAATTGTGTGCGGCTATCGCCGTATGGGTACGCGTGAGCGTGTTTTTGCGTGCACTAAAAAATAAAAGATGATACTCTCTCCCACTCGGATGATCGAAGGTGGATTGTCGCGGATCATACAAGAAGCCACCCGTCCCTCTTTGGAGTAAGACCGAAGACGGTTCTTTCTCTCTCTCTCTCAATCGCCTCCTTCCCTCTTATTCTTCCCGTCCTGCTCTTCTGTCTTCTACCTCTTCCCCTCCTCCCATGCCTTCATTCGGACTCTCGATAGACGCCACCCACACCACCGCCCTTCGACCCCATCCCAAACATATGCATGCATGCATGTATGTATTCTCGTTCACATGTACGCGCGTAGCCTCGATCCCTCCCGAGTGCCCGTGGGAGGCGGGCGAGGAAGCGAGCGCCGTCGCATCCGACGCCACCACGCCCGCCGGCAAGCCTCCGGAGCAGGAGGACACATTTTTATTTCCCCCCTCCCTTCCAGCGTCCCCCGATGTAGATGCTCCCCCGCCGCCCCTCTCCTTATAAGAGATCGTCTCGGCAGCATATGCGCCGTAAACCTCGGGGGTGGAAAAATTCACCGGGGCCGCTCGGCTAGCCTGGCGGACGGGAGAGGCAGGACGGGAGTCGGAAGCGTAAAACGAGGGGACGTTTGGGGTGGCGGATGGTGAGGAGGAGAGAGACAGAGAGAAAGAGAGAATTTAATAGCGACTTTCTCTCCCTGACAACGGGGGTCCCAACCCATTGGAGACGCCTCCCCCTCCCCCACCCCCACCTACTTTCCCCCCTCCCTCCCGCCCACCCCACCTTTATCTTGCCTCCTTAGCACGACCATTCCTCCAGACGGGCGGAAAGCGTTTGTCGTAAAATAAAAATATTTGCATTTTACAGTGTTCTCCACAATTCCAACGTTTTTTTCGCCCAGCATAAAGCCTCCACATATATGCCTCTACATCTTACGACGGGATTATTATTTATGATACAGTTATGCACGTCACGCATGTAAACTGAATCATATGGTGTGAGGAGTAGAGGAGAAGGGTCTTAGACTTTGATCCATATAATAGTTTTTCTTCAATGTGGGATTGTCCCCATGACATAAAAGGTCATGCCGCAGAGAATGCGGAGATGCTCTCTACGCTTCGTGTAAGATGATTCATGAAGCTTAAATTAATTTACACTTAAATTAAAACGAAAAGAATTTGTTTCGTATTTCTTCGGATCTGCGCTGCTTAGTATGACCCACGGAATATCGGAATCTTTGACAGAGGGGAGACAACTCAGGGAGAAATAAGCATTTCACCCAGGAATGAGATAGGAAGGAGGGGAGTTGGGCATAAATTCGTTTGATTTTATGTGAACCAACAGCTAAACATTACAATACGACTAATGGAATGTAACTTGCAGTCCTTTCAATGTAGCTTCTGGACGAAATATTCGGAACTCAGCGTTTTATTTTTTACAAGCCAAATCCAAACTTTGAAGAAGTGTGGGGGAAAGTCGTTGATGACACCTAGAACACGTACCAGGGGGAGGATATGCGGGCAAAATTTATTATGTCAATCGTCGAACGTGCCTCTGATGATGATGTTAGCCAGAAGTTAGATGCAAAACTTATTCAAAACTTTATTGTGCGAAAACCAAATTAATTTTTATACTGCTGCATGACATCATCTAAATTAAAAGACACATAATATGAATAATTCGTTTGGGAAAAGTGAACTGATTACAGATCATTCCTTGTTAAGGCGAAGAGCACAAGTTATTCATTCGTTTTTTTTAGAATTCTTCCTGTGCTCATACAAGTACAACTTTAGATATTTAAGATACGATAAGTTAATTATAAATTTCGACAGTCCCACTCATTCATAACATCGCCCCACTTCATTATTGATTCTAGCCATTCAGAAATAAAATTATCGACTTAATGACCGCCTCCATCCCACGCCCCCGCCTGGTCTTTCTGGAATCACTCTAGAGCCTTGTCGGCGGCCGCGAGGCCATGTGATGAGGATGAGTATGAAAAGCTATTTACTCCGCGGCAGCGGGGACGCGGCCCGCGACGCTCGTCAAGCAGGGCTGACAGTAATAACGGACCCGCCGATTGAAATCTCCCACCCGGAGGCGGCCGCGTCTCTCCACACCCCGCCCTCCCTCGGCGAAGTCCAATAAAGGACGAGAGAAGGGAGAGGGGCGAGGCTGGGTGGGCGGAGGGAGGATGAGAGGAGAAGGGCGGGAGACCGGCCGACTCGCGGGGGAGTATAGGGAGAGGGCCACGCAATCCCGCACGAACGGACCCGAGTGAAATACGACTCATCGAACGTTTCAGGCGAGCGTGCCTTCATTCCGATGCTTCCCCTCCCTCTCTTTTGCCGGAGACATTACCCGTGGTCGTAAAAAAAAGATCCAAAGTCCTCCCACGCACGCGTAACAATTATCACCTCAACATGTTTATAGATGCAAGGCGATGGATGGGAAGAATGGACATGGGAGGGATTTGGAAGTAACTGGGAGCCGTGAATCAGAGGGTATCGCGTGGGCGGTGGAAATAAGATGCAGGGGTGAAAATAATTGTGAATGATAGCATATCTTAATGCACTGACATAAAAAAAACTAATTTCACGAGTGCCAAAATCAGCCTTAACTGTACTCAATGCACTGAAATAGAGTCATTAATTGGCGCTACGCGAAACGCTTTTACTTTTATAGAAAACCAATTGTTCTAAATATAAGGTTGAAAGATGCCATGTCAACTTATATGTACGTATAGGGGTTCTTGGAAAAAAATATTAAGAAAAGTATGAGTGAATTAAAGTGAAAAAAAAACTAGAAAAAACCGATTAACACGATTCTCTACAATCGCAAATACTTCATGGTGCGCTTGTTTCAGAACATTTCAGGTTCATGTTGTGGGAAAAGGAAAATGCAAAACTAAGGCGGTAGCACCTGGATGCATACAAGAGACATTAATTGTCCTGGAAACACCCTCAGCCCTATCGTGAACGACCTTCTTAAACCCCACTTCCTTGAAAGCTAACCCCAGTGTTTTATTGCAGGATATCACCTAAGCCAACTTCACTTCTATTTGCTAACTTCATCCTATGCTGGGTCCAAGTAGCGCAATGATATTACCCTCAAGCATAGTGTTGAAATTGAATGTAGCCTAGTTGAATTAAATTTGGTACCCTCGAAAAGCAAACCCATTGTGAGGATTGATTATTCCACCCAGTTTGATGTGGTGGCGAAATCTTGACATATCTGTACGAAACTCAATGTATGCACGACTTTTTTTCTGTAAGTATTTATCACTTAAAGGAAGAAAGGTAACTAGAAAAGTGAGAAGTTGTAATCAATTAACATAATTAATCCCGTAAGTCAAAAGATTAATTTAAGGACGAATCTGCAAAATACATTAAGTTATCCTTGTAAGTTATTTTCATCATTTTAGCATTTCAATTTCTTTCCCACAACCATACATATTTTAGGCACAAGAGCGCGAATTTTCTTCTGCCATTTCGATAGCATAGAACGATAAATCACTTTAGAGATGAAGATGAAAATGTGCCTTGGGAACTAGTGACAAAATATGGTACACGAAGTAAAACAGCGAATTATATTTAGATATGGATACGTTTCGGTGAATACCTACATTCCGACTAGACTAAAGAAAGAAAATATAAATCTTATAATCACAGGGGAGATAATTTGTAAAAAATATGGAAACGCAACTCTTGTAATTACTGTGTGCACCTGCTAACATGTCAAATAATGGCTTAGAAAGACCTAAAACTGTCCTTAAAAATTTGGAACTGTATCAATACTTGATGCAAATAAACACTCATAGTCTGATTGACTGTTAATATTATATATTTAAATGCAAAAGCCATGCCCCAGCATCACGAGTCGCCTCACACAATATTCCTTCCTATTCTTCTTCCCTTGGTCTCGGGAACCTTTATAAGGTCCGCTTCATTCCACTGACACCGCCCGTTTCTATACGTCCCGCGCCATTGAGGATCACATCGATGGGAACACTACCGCGCGCGCCTCGCTTACGACCTCCCGGTGTTTGAGAAGGATGATTGGGTTGGGTGGATGGGTTGCTTCGAGCGGACCAAGAAGGATGTTGATGAGGGTTTGAATCATTGAGGATATCAGCGGGAGGGGGGTGGAAGGTTGGCTCGCTCGCGATGGTCTGAGTGATAGGTGAAGCGGGAAGAAGATGGTGCCGGAAAGGAGCAGAGATGTTGCAAGGAGGCTCGGAGAGAAAAAAAGCATCTCAAACGACTTTTTGCACCCTAATATCATTTCAGCTGCGGTAATCTTGTGGAAGTTCAGGGGCGGATTGAGTCACCTCGACGGGGGGGTGGAGAAAACCCGATGACCCAATCCGCCATGACTCGTAGACTTGAAATCTACTCGTCTCCTTAATTTTAAAGATTATCTGTGAAACCGAAACCATATTAATTTAACCTTTAATTTACTTCTATGCTCCCAATACTATTTCATCCAAAACAGGAAGGGGAGGGGGTCACTTGCGCTGATTTCCTATTTAATTGGCTAGGTTGGATGTGATGCGACCATCTGGCGTCGACTGCGTAAGTCAATCGCGACGAATTTGTTCCCCGGAGGGTGGGTCACCAGTGAAACCTGCACCTCGCCGTCTCCTTCTCCACTTTTGCGGTTTGTTTGTGTTTCATGCCATCGTATGTTATAAACACAGGACTCTAATAGCCCCAAAATACTCGTGTATACTGTACAGACAGTTGACTTGATGGTGATTTCTCGTTAGGAGTCCGTTGTTATTTGACCCATTTTTCTCTCGTCACAACTCTATCAATTTACGCCAAATCTATTCCATCATCAGTTTTCGTACAAAGAAACTAAGATCGCAACTCAACCTCTGTATCCCCGTTACCCTGTGGCCTACTTTATCTCGCAACTTCTCGGAATTCGATTAGGTATTTCTAGTTGGTCATACCTCGACGGTATGATCGTAAAATCATCACTGCCACGGTTATGATATTTTTGTCAAAATCCAGACGCAAGATGGTTGCCAACAAACACGAAATGGTCTCACCCCTATTATGAACATTGTTCTAATAGCGTTCTCAAATCATATTTCAGACTTTTTCAAGAATTGGAGCAACTTCCGCGATTATCTACATCTACATCTACATAAGTACCCTGCGAGCCACCAAAAAGGTGTGTGGCAGGGCATTATCCCTGGGGTCCGAAAAGAAACTGAGAAATTTTCAATTTTTTCCTCATTTTTTCCTGACTGGGTTACTACCCTAGGGGGTGACGTCACATTGCTTGCCATCGCACCTAAGGTTTTCCTGTGTCACCCGAAAATGTTGACACTCCGAGGAAAAAAACAAAATCTGGCTTTTCAACCCCGTCACGACCAACCCTCGTCATTATCGAGCCTCGCAATTCCTCTCCAATAACCCTCCTCAACAGTTTTTGGAGGGAACGCAGTGACGTCATCGTACGTCACTGCCAACTCTCCCGGAACGCTGTGAGGGTTGCTGCTGGCCGAGGAGGCTACTGAGCTCGCGTCATCGATATGCGAGATCGGCAGCAGTTGGCCGGAGGGGCAGAGAAGGGAAGACGGATCGTGTGTGCGTGAGTATTTGTGTGGAGGGGGGGCGTCTAAAGGCCGTTGAGTTGGGGGAATGGGAGAGAAAGAGGTGAGATTCCCGAGGCTGCCAAGGATGATTGAGGATTGAGAGTGTAGGGGGTGCGGGAAGGGAGTGAGGAGATCAGGTGGGTGGATAGGATGGAAGGCTTAGGGATGTGCGATAATGAAAATTACCTGTGTACTGAATTTGGATACATGACAATATATTTTTCTGCATAGCAATGGGTGCTGTAGCGTAGAATAATCAACAGCAGTCCGAAATATCGTCAAATAAGCACCCCAATGGTTTACAATTCTCTTTTACCTACATTTTAAACCCAAATTACTGGTTTGATATTGCCATTTGTTAAAAATACATAAAAATAATAATAAAATTGATACAATGAATGTATTCACCACATGAAATTATTCTTTTATTGGTGGGTCGCGGTAGTTCAGGGGTAGAGCTTTGGACTACTGACCGTTCCCGGGCAAGCCCCTCTGGGCACCTACAGCTCCCCCTAAGCTATGTAATTTTTCGGGTACCAGATATTCCTGGGAAACCATGCCCGGCACAGGGAAAGGATCTGGCTCAACTACCCTGATTTGTGAATTTCACGCGCCGTCGGGCTTAGCACTCGTACTGGGTGAACTTTAATATCACCTACCAAACCGACCGACCGGTTGTTTACTGTATATACGGTTACAGAAAATAGTCTGTATAAAATAATTCCATTTGATATTGATAAAATTCTATGTAAAATCGGTATAATTAATTTATGCATCAATATATAACCGTCTCAATTGTGCCGTCGTGAAATAATATCTCTCAATTTGATGGTTTTCGAGTCGACTTTGTCGAAATTCCATTTTTTAATGAAAAAAACACCATCTATTCCTCACTTAATTTATTACGATATCGCCAATTCCCAAAGACGGATCGGGAGGATGGCACCTACGCGTCCGAAACCGACAGTGCCTTAAATGACTTTGTGACATTTTCAAAGTGTTTTATTTACTCCTGGGCAGTAAAGAATTATGTAGAAGTTACGAATAAAATAGGAAATGAAGAGTAAAGAAAAGGAGATTCCCACGATGAGTAGAAGAAAATAGTCGATCGGGTCCGTCCCACCTTACTTAATAGAACATCTTGAATGGAAAACGACATATCTCACACGAGAATGAAAGTGAATATTCGCACCAACAATACCCGTCCACAGGAAATCAACCAATGATCAGAGAAAAATCGGGATGGTTGAGAGATCCACCACTCCCGCTCAATTCTACTGCGATGGAGAGTGAATCGGAATGCAACCAACCCTTTCCCCCGCGATTCCCGCCCTCCTCTTCCACACATCGGCGCTTACTCCTTCCACTCAATACCCACTCTCCTCATATCGCCTCCCCGAGGGCATTCCAAAGAGATGAGGAAGGGCCCGCACGGGATGGAACCGAGAGGGGGGTGGGGGGTGGGAGAGAAAGGGTAGGGAGAGGGAGAGAGGGAACCTTATCGATTCCGTCCGATCTTAAGGACCGTGAGGAAAAAAATACATAATCCCCTCTCGGGCTGCGATTTTAAAAAATGGTGCAAAATTACGACTAAATTAAGAGTCCCTCTTGGCGGGTCGGAAATTGATTGATTATTGTCTTTCTTAAGATACTCTCAACACCTCTTGTGCCAACTCGTCGGCAGGCAGCAGACAGAGAGAGAGAGAGAGAAATATGGAGTAGGGATTGTATCGTTTGGGAGGGAGGAAGGGATGGGGGAGGAGAAAAAACTGGTGGTGGTTAGGTTGTGGGGAGGAAAGAAATGTAGTAGCAGGGCTCTTCCGAGTGTTGTGCGAGCGGACGTGTTTTTTTTTTCCAAGCGGCCTCTTCGCCAGGCGGTGTCCGTGGCAACAATTACCGAAAGACGGATCGACAAACCACTGACAGTCGGGATATGGTATGCTTTGACCTCATCTTTATTCCGTCCTTCGTGGACGGGAGCGTGACCGACGGCGACAGTTACATTTCCATTCAAAATCGTCATCCAACCGAAAGATATGACTCGCACCTCAGGTAATTAAGGCAAGCCATGACAGGAGGAGAATATTTTTGCCTGAATCATGCACGTACACTGAAAAATGCTTCCCATTGGCTGATACCGAAGAAAAAGAGCAGAAGTTATGGATGAAAGCAAATGTTGAGTGGACAATGATTTCCACAGCAGTAAAAACAGATAATGGCGGTAAAAAGGATTGCCATTAAAAATTAGACAGCTACGGTTACTAGATAACTTGAGGAACAAAGTGCTGACTCAACGAGTGGTTATACTACGAAGCATCGGAAATTAGCTCCTTTTTTGACTTCAAATTTGTAAATTTCCTTTCAGCCAAACTTATTTTACATTTTTCAATAAGAATTGATTACAGACTGCATAGCAGCCGATGATGAAAGAAGACACTAGCAAAACAAATTACCTTCTTTCACCTTGAAGGATTTCCAACATGTTACACCTGAAACTGTGATATTTATTTAAGCTTAGCAGTCGCATCGAAATAATCGAATGAAAATAATAATCAATTTTTTATACTATACTCTTATTTCTGGAAATAGGATATAAGGATTAATATCTCATTTCATTAATTTCTTTCAACTGCATTCAGTTTTGAGGAACAAATCCTGAAGGTAAGCAAGGAACCATCTTTCAAATGGATGTACTGCATTCGTTTGCTTTCTTGCTTGCTTTTTTCTGACGGACAGGCAACACTTGAGCAAAAATGCACAAACAGTGGTTAAATCAATTCATTTGCAAATAATATTATACCACAATGCATTGATTTTCCAGAGGCACACCTAATTTCTAATCTTGGTTTCCCCTCCCCTTTCACTCACGACCTCAAAACTCAAAAGACCGCCTATCCTTCACAAAAGTAAAAATATAGCTGAACTACGAAAACGTGCTCTGCATACACCGACGGGGACCTTGAGAAACCGAATTTAATGCGCTGATGTCATAAGAGCTTGAGTGGCTATTCAAGTGGAAAATGCCGTGCCATGCATGCCGAATCCTCCCGAAATACCAGCAAAAGAAAAAAGTGATGGCATGAATTTGAACGACCTTATGGTCCAAACCGGGAGGCGCTATTAACGCATTTGCGGTAACGCACGGGAACAGATCGGAAAGAGCCGTCCGACGCGTCTTCATTCAAAGGGAGAACGAGGACGAGGGGGGTGGGGGTGGAGGAAGAGGGAGGACTCCGCGAACAACAACGCATTCTCCCATCGACTAAATATTGTGATGCGACCCTTTATAGGCGAGTGGGGAGAGTGGGGTGAAATTCCGCGGGAGGAGTGCTCTCGGTCGGCGCGCAAATGGATCCACCCGCCCACCCGTCAAAATCAAAGGGGGGAAAGGAGAGGGGGGGAAGAGGAGGAAGAGGAGGGGGGAGGACTAATAACCGCCCAAACAACACCGCCTCCCCCACCCTTCACCCTCTCCCCGCCCGCCCGTCCGTCCGTCACAACGCGAAGGAGACGAAGAGTAAGAACGGAGGAAAGAAACCAAGCGGGACCCAGAGGATCCATCCGGAAGAAGAGAGAGGGAGTCAGCGTCTCTCTCTCTCTCTCTTAGAGGGGGTGGAGTGGGGTTTGGGATTGAGTGGGGGAAGTAAATAACACGTTAGCCCTATGGAGCGAGAAAAAGAGAGAGAGAGAGAGAGAATGAGATGAGAGGGACGGGTGGGGAGGGTGGAAACCCGTTCGGTAGAAGGAGTGAAGTGGAGGAAGGCATGGGATGGAAGGCCGGTGGCGGACGGAGAAGGGAACGTGGATGATGATGAGGTGGGAGGATGAGATGGAAGACGGATTATTCATGGGAAGGAAAAGGGAGAGGGAAGGGATGTCGGAGGGGAGGGGGTGGCAGGGTTAGAACAGGGAGCCCGGGATGGGAGGAGGAGGATACGGGGAAGGAGAGCCGGGGGATTGGAGGAGGGGCGCGGGAGAAGGGAAGAAGCAATTTTTGGAAGGTAGGCGTTGACTGAATCGGTGTGGAGAACCAACTTGGAAGCAAAGTGGGGAAAGAGAGTAGTATTCGAGGGTAGGAGAAGGAACTCTCGGTGTGGAGCGAGTGGTGGGGTTGGGGAAGGTGAGAGGAGATAAAAATAAAAGAAGGCGGCCCTGCGTCACTTCGTGTATGCACGCGTATTTTACGCCGTGAGCCCCCTCGTGGATTCCGCTTCCTCTTTCCCCGTGATCCCAATATGAAAGCTGCAGCGGCGACGATTCACGAATTAAGGATTAACCGATTGGTCTTCGTTACGCCATTGGAATTTACGTAGTAATGAAGAAAGTCGCAAAACACAGACGTTATTTCGATTCGCACACGGGTATTAGTACATATATTCAAGAATACAGCGTATAGAAATGCGGGCTCCAGGACCTTCGTTGGTCGAGACCAGTTCCCTGGTCAAAGGTCGGTGTTATGTTTGCACCTCTGCGACCATTAATGCATAGCAAAAAGACGGAATCGTTATGATAAAACGTTCAGGGAGTTAAGGTTACCGGACTGCAATGATAATGGGCTAAAGATTCGCGTTGAAACTGGTTCCGAATGTTTACGGACCTGATACACTTCATGAGAAGGCTTGAATTATCACAAACCGTCAGAAACTTCTTTTCCAAACGAATGTCAATTATGTAATTAAATATATAATTACTTCGGTCCTTGATTACTTGACAAAAAATACTGAAATCATTTGCTACCAAATTTTCTTAATTTTGAAGCGAATTGTTAGTGGTAAGTCGAGCCTGTATCAACCGGATGGAATCAAACTCGGAAAGAGCGTAGGCGATAATCACTTTCGACCGATTTTTCGACTTGATCTCAATACATTTGCCCGCCAATTGACTTTTTCACGCTAAAGTGCACTTGAACGAACGCGAACACTTTTAATCTTCGTCCTCCGTAAAATTACTGGTTCTTGCTGACACAAATAATGAGTCAATAAAACATAAGGACATAATAAATAACGGTTCTACACTACGTCTCGTTCCACCCATTCGCCTACGTAATACAACCCGAATGGTGGCGTCATAAATGGACGTTTTAATTTCCCAGGGTTAACAACACTTGATGGGTGCCAATAACTGTTGTTCATAGCTCCAGATATAATTATTTTCAATCAAAATTCTTAAAGTCTTGACGGGAGAACCACTTTTGAAACTAATAGTTAATGAATGCGTGTAGGATGGGCGTTACGAGAGGATGCAAATGAGTGACTATATATTGCTCAATTCATTAAATGCATACTGCCTCCTCTAAAACTCCCACACTGTTTCAGTTCCATCCTCAAAGTTCAAGAACTAATCCATTTTTTACTATTTAGAACGATTTCATATTTTTCTCTTTTTTATATAGAATAATGCTCATCTATGACACTTTGGATAAGGCAAAGAACCCGTTTCCCTACTGCCAATCCGTTAAAAATAGATCTGAATAAAATGAGAGATTTTAGAAAATAGTTATTCTTGAAATCCCATTATGTTTTACAAAAGTCTTACTAAATAGGTACTACGAAATCGATTACGAAATAGGTAGAATTATAAGAATGCACAAGGGGTTCCTTCGAGAGGTTGCTCTGAACTTGTGATCGTAATGGCATTCATGAGCTTCCTTGAATTTTCAGTTGCATTTCCCACGAAACACATCACATAACTCATCGATTATTTTACCAAACTGAAATAATGAAACACGGAATAAGAACATAAAGATCTAATTTTGGGTTTTCCACGAAAAACTCAGATTTCGCATTTTCTTCCAAATTTTGGCGGATTCATTCGATTACACTTTCGCAGCAAAGTAAAAAATTACGATCGCCTCCTCGAATGCTCCATTTAACATTCTCCCGATAGATTTCTAGCCAAGCAGACAATAATGTCGGCAATCAATTATTAATACAATTGGGAATCAATTTCAGGTTAGGAGACGTCGCTATAAAAGAGCTTTCAAGTCAAAACTGTTATATTTATTTCACGATACGTCTACGATAAAAAAATATTTCTTATTCTGATTTATAGCCAATATAAACTTAGAATCGGAAAACAAACAAAAGTTCAAAAATACGTATTTTCAAAAGCAATCGGAAAACAACTTGTAATAAATTAAACCACGAGGGAATTCAACCATAATGCTTTTATTTTTTACAAATTTCACCATTTTAACATGCTTGATTAATTTAATTTACCTCGATAAATAGTTGGCGTTCTCAGGTAGGAGGAGTTGTGACGATTTTATCGGAAAAAATCAAAGTATCTCAAATTTAGCTATCGATGCCGAATGCCACATGACGTAAGCAATGATTAATGTTAACATTTCGAGTTGTCAAATAAGAAACGTTCATTGAATAATTCAAATAAAGTGATGCCGAAGTTGCTGCTGTCCATACCTACGCTTCTCCATGAGTGAGATCCTCAATGAAAGGAGGATAGGCACTCGGAAGAGGAAGTCAGTCGGGCGTGGGCCGGGTAATCTCTCACCCAACCCCATTCCTCCTCCTTTCTACCCACCCCCCCGCACAGCTTCCCGCATCCCCGTAGCCTTAAGGGAGGAACGGCTAACCTTCTCCTTCCGTTTCCTCGAATCCCCTCGCCTCTCCTCCTCTCGTAGTACGCAGTACCTGCCCGGAGAATGCTCCAAGAATCCCGACTTTGATTCCATCTCGCATTCTTCAAAGCCCATCAACGACACTCTACCCACCACCCCTTCTCCATCTTCTTCCCTCCAGCCCCTTGGGGCCTGCACTGATTTTTTTCATCTCCCCACGGTAGCCCTTTTCCCCACCCACCGGCCCAACACCCCTTGCCACACCCCGCCCCCCCACCAAACAACTGACCGTCCTTTTTCCCTCCACCGGTCACCTCCGTCCCTCACTCCCTCCTTACCGAACTCTCTGCCACATTCCCCCTCACCCCAAATATCCCCATACCTACCCCTTGTTCCACAACCCTTTAACTCCCGTCGCCATTCACTCCTTCAGCCGAGTCACTGTGTGATGCTCTGGCGAAATCAGAAAATCAACAGATGGAAGGGATCTGATCAAGTTGGCGAGAAGTCCACATGTTGGATGCGGTTTTGTGCCATGGATGGGGGGGGATCAAATGAATATGACTCCTTCAAATAATAGGTATCCATGCATAAAAATTCCAATGCTGAGACTCATTTTTCCCATTCCATGCACCAGGGTGTAAAAATGTGTCTTTGAGAAGCATATTTGAAAATACTTGACGCCCGCTTTCAACGTTTTCAGCTCTTCGACATATTTTCAATAAAATGCTATGCATAACTAGTGGTTCAAAATAAAAATATGGATTGTTTACCTCAACATTTGATTTGATATTTCATCACATACTTCAATTATTGAGGAATTAAAAAAAATAGGTTTTGTCCGAAATATTAAGCTTGCCCTATAATATTCTTGGAAAATATATTCTTATGAAAACGCGTTCACATCAGTCAGAAAAGGTCAGGAAAAATCAGAAAGGTTGGCAAAACCCTACTTACACTCTTCCCAACATTCGCCCTGAACTCAGAAGGGCGCCAAACACGCATCTCTCTCACTTCCGAGCATCAGCCCTCCCCCCAAACTCAAGCACAATTCCACACCCCCCAATTAGAATTCCTTTTCCGAAGTACCAACTAACAGACATTTTTAAATTTGAAAGTCCACATATCAAGTAATTGTCAAGTTAATTATGTTTTAGTCTTTACAATCGTCATTCAGACCTTTTGTAGGCAAGTATAATTGCTTTATTCAATATTTTGCATGTAAATGAGGGTGGCTTTTTTTGTTTTTTTGCAAATTTTATCGTGCCTAATAAATAAAAATGTAAATCGTGACCATGTATCTGAAATAATGGGAGCCGCATGAAACTCGGTGATATAGAAAGTATACAATAATCATTGCTACGTCCCTCACAAGAGAATAATGATTAGGTTATATTCATATCCCTGTCAATACCCGAAGAAAATTATTAAACGCAACATAATGAATTTAAGGCTAAAAAATTCACAATTTTCTGCCCAGTCTGATTTTGTTTACCTCGTATGCAGGCAAAAATAATAAACCTAACTGTTGTCCACCATTGCTTATAATATATCAACGGTAGAAATGTAACGGCGTCTTGACTCACTGCAGTTTCTCCGCCTTCACAAGTCATCCGAAAAATATCTCAGGTGGACAGCTATAAACCTATACTAACTTGGATGTATACTATTTCATCTCAAACCTTGCGTCATAAGCGGTTATTAACGGATTCAAGTCATTGAAAAGCGTGAAGTATGAAAATCCTATAATCATATTAAATATGTACACAGTTATTTGGGTGATAAGATTGTACGCAACAGATGGCACACAATTCCTTCTGCTTCGTCGGAAGTGAGCTACAGCGGATATCCCATTAAAGCCCTTCTTTTGAAAATGATTTCGTTTCATACATATTTATCCGTTCAATAGATCAATTAGTGTCGTAATCAATAGGTTTACTTGAGAAATACCATTCAATAGATATTAGTGACCAGCACGCAAATGTCTCTCAAGCAGATAAATTAAAAAGAAAGGCTAACAGTGGAGAAAGGTAGTTAAACTTTAGTGTCTAAGAACAGCAAAATGATCCCAGAAAATCTCCAAACGGTATGATTTCTTAAATAGGTAACATTTCTTAACTAACAAGACTAACAAGACGAGTTTTCCAAAGACAAAATATGATGACTACTGTGACGCAATGTATGCTCTCCTAAACTAACCGTCAACTTAAACATTCTGCAAGTATAGAAAAAAATCGCAGATGATGATACGCTGACGGAACAGGATTGTTAAGTGAATCTGGAAAGCGATTAGGAAGAGAGCAGTTCACATTATAGATATCCGCGCTATTGCATTCAATGAAAGACTCGAGGGAGATTATGATAATTTCTGCCGACTGTTAATTTGAACCGCACCGTATCGACCATTAAACATCGGTTAGCCGGGAACATAAAGCGACGCTCACCGTTGATATATTCACGGTAGAAAGCAAAAGTAGTGGCAATGGTTAATGAGTTTACAAAGGCCACTATTCAGGCGATAAAACTTTGAAATTCAAATTTCCACAATAACGTGAACAAAAGGGGGAGTTGAGGAGTGGAGGAGGGGAGGGTTTAACTGTGAGTCAAAGAGATTTCATAAGGTGGTAGAGAAGGCAGGAGAGGGGAGAGGGAAATGGAGAGCATTCTGACTGGCATCACTCAAGGCAGAAGAGAGTTGAAGAGGCAGGCAGGAGAGAGAGCCCAGCCCACGGCAGCGGTGAGACGGACACGTGAGGGAGGAGGAGGAAGCTGAGGAATGAGCTATTGCCGATCGAGGGGTGTATTAGAAAAAATAAAATGGTAATGACGCGGGTGGGGTGAACCTGGGGTAAGGGGGGTACGGAGGGGGGGAGAGGGAGGGGAGAGCGCGATGGGGGCGGGCGTGAGGGGAGGCGAAGAAGGGGGAAGGCTAATAATAATCCAGGCGGGCACGTTTGTCAAAGATTAAAAACACCCCCGGAACCAACCATACCTGTTTCTATTCTCCGTCATTATTGTTATTACACTTGGCCCCAACGCCCAACCCACTGCTCCGAACAACTAATCATCCCAGGCGCCCCCTCCTCCATCCTTGCCCCCAACCATCGTCTCGCTCCCTCCCACTACATCTATTCCCCTCTCCTGCTCCTGCCCACTCCCGACCATCTCCTCACGCCGCGACAGAAAACGCGAAGGGGATCCAAAAGTCCCATCGCTCCCCACGCTGTATCGTCCCCGATCACAAACACGTCTACCTCAGACGTAGCGGGAAGTCGGTGGACCCGATCCAAATAAAACATTCATACATCCCCACCTCCGAACTGTCTTTCGCTCCCCCGCCCTTTTATTCTTTTACTTTCCGTGAGGGCCCCCATCCCAAATCGGACCCATCCCCCCGAGTTCCTTATGGGCCGCGGGAGCGAGCCGATTCCGTCGTCGGGTTAACATGATAATATCGAGGAGTGATTTATGATGGAAAGTGAAGAAGAAAGAACCTTATAGCACACGCACACCGCTCAGTCTTAACGAGCGCAACACCCTCCCATTCCCTCCTCACCACTCTACTCCCTTTAAAGATCCCTACCCGTCTCCTAAAGTGAACGATTTCACGAGTCCTTCGAGAGAGGCAGGATGGTTGAGGGATGGGGGAGTCGGGAAGAGGGGAAGGAGGATCGGGGGCTAAGATTGATTCCCCCCCCCCTTTCCGACTCTGGGGAGAACATTCGCGCCACGAAGACTTTTCATTGAACGTGATCGGACTCCGCTGATAAATTCCAAGTGCAACCAGGTTCATTCATGCATGGATCCTGTTTTGTGGATGTTTAGCGATGAGTTTATATACCAGTTCCTTCCGGTTTAAATGAGAAATGATGACCTCCGTCTCGCAGATCTGTCTGCCAAGAAAAGGCAAAGAGGGCGAGGTTGTGCATTAAAAATTTTGTTGGACTCGTCAAAGATTGAAATATACCTAAGGAGAAAGCACGTTTTGAAGAACACCAAGCGCAAAATGAAATGTTTTAAGGTTGTCTGTTCTCCGATGCGAGCTCCGACTGTATTTATTTAAAATTTAAAAATAATAGTTAGACATACACGATGAAATGGTCCGGTCGTGAGGAGAATCTAATACATTTTAAATTCGTGAAGGGTTAATTGGATATTTCTTCTAAGATAGATTCAGACCAACTGAGTTAAAATTAATCTCTAAGTATATTAAATTCGTTCTATGGAACTGTATACCTACTGAAAAGGAGAACTGATCTCAGTTATTGATAATGAAATAATTTCCAATCAATATTCCAAAATTCACCAACTATATTTTCCTACTATTATTAATAAGACCTAATGCTGTACTGTTCATGAAATTCGGTATATCCAACATTAAATTAAACGGCTAAGAAAGGATAAATTGTCTAACGCAACACGACGGAAACAGAATATCAACATATTACATCTAAAAAATGATGCGTTAGTCGAGGAACAGTCAACTGGGGATAAACAAATGTCACTGGTTCGGAGACGCAGCCAGATAACAATAACTCATGATGGAGAGAATGCATTCTTAATCGGTGAACAAAAAGGGTGCACTGATGAAATGCATTAGCAACTTCGTAATGCCGTATTTCAGCTCAGATTGAAAGAGGATATAAACAGGAGCTGGATAACAATTTTTGATTTGTGCTCCATAAAGTCATAAGTCGATGGGTACGGGGGAATTAAAAATACACGATACTGACAGTAAGTGGACAAGGGGAAACAAAGTACTTGCGCCAAGTTTCCCAACGTTATCTCTGCAAGTGACCGAGGGCAGTGTGAATGAATTTCTACCCGATACCAGGCTTGAAATCAAAACCGAAACGTCAATCCTCGTGCTCGAAAGATGGACGCTAAGTTGAACGCATTCCGCAAACTAACATCTACATCTTGTAAAAAGAAATCATGCTTTTTTAGTCTTAGTCATAAAAAAATATTTGAGAGCGATTTGAAAAAAAATATTTCAGTAATTACCAGTCCCTCATGGACAATTGAAAAGAATGAACAAACGCATTTTTTTATGATTAATGAAAAAAACTGAAAATATGATCCAAATTAATCAATGATTCATTTCCAGTTTATAATTTCATTCATCAAAATTATGCTCGTAATTAAATATGTACTCCTTCCAGTTACTGTAATTAACTCAACAGTAACATTAATTTGTTTGTTGACGGGTCAAAAAAGCCTATGACCAAATTAATTTCAAAAGCTAATACGAGATCATAAAATAGCATAAGCTATTGAATCGTTTGGCAAACTTTTACACAAAGGTCAACTGCATTTGAAGCATACCTAATATTTAAGTGTCAAAATAAAAATGTGAAACTTCAAACATGTGATTTCCCTGCGCTATTTTCAAAATTTCTGTGCATTAATACTGATGTCCTGATAAAATATTAGTTTCCAGTAATAATTGAAAAATGCAACAAATGTGCAAAACAAACCAAACAATGCAACTGCTTACTATGTAGTAATATGAACAAATTAATTTGGTTTATGCATACGTGTTACTCCTAAACCTAAATAAAAATAACTAGATTCAAGAAGATGAAGGCAATAAAAACTAATGTGTTCTTCTCACATATCGAACATGTAAATTTCCACATCGTGAGAATATTATCAGAAATGTTTGGGTTTCACAACGTTACGCTAAATAATGGAACTCTTGAAATATCCCGCTCCGACTAGGTAAACTACATAAGAGTAATGCTATGTAACAATGAAATTTACTTCGTGATTCCTGACACAACAGAACATTTATCAATTTCAAATGTAAAAAACTAGTATCCACAACCGTTTGACTTTCTATTCCCATCGCAAATGGATTACAAGATTTTAGAAATTTGATTTGTACGGAAAAATCAACCATAATTGATGAAAAAAGTGTATGTATCATTCAACGCGAGCTTAAAGTTCTTACATTCTATCTTTGATTAATTTCTCAACTATGCATGTACCTCATTAATATTCATATACACCAATGTAAATGAAATCGAATATAAAAATGAAAGTTCGGAAGGGTTAAGCTTAATAATAACCTCCAATTTACGCTAAACGCAGGGTCAAATTTTAGTTACCGACGGCCACCATTTATAAAGGATATTAACAATGCATCAAAATATTCCCGTAAATAAATAATTAGTATTTAAGTTGTCTCGTTACTATATATTTCTCCAAAACGTTAAACTAATAAACTTCACAGACATCCTGGAAACTATGACAGGACCTTCACGCACGAACCAATTATTATACTAACATGGCCATCTAACGAGTTAAAAAAAAATAAATTCAGAAATTATCATCAAATTCAAATTATTCACCTCGAGGAATTCCTCCAATAGCAGCACATAGTCCCACGCAAGATTTTGAAGTGACTCATCCTCTACACAAAAGGCAAGAAGATGAAAGAATTTTTACCCACGGGCGATATCCCCCCAGATAATCGCAATACTAGTTAACACTCCAAAGATAGATAGTTCTATATTAATTTTACAACGCCATAATCTTAAGACACATTTACCTCTTGATCAGATTAATTTACCTCTGGGTGTGATCAATTGACGGACGCTGAGAGTTAGTTATAATTAGATATCTTTGTAACACGTGTTTTCGGGTGGAATTAAGCGGTTATGACTGACCATAATTATGCCATCATTCTCTAATGTTCAATCACCCCACGCGAATTTGTATGCTGCATGATATTCATGCGCTATTGATACTTTGAATATTCCTCGGTGGAAAAGATCGGAAATAGGGAACGTTGACAAGCTTCATCTTCGCTTTGCGAAACTCTGAACTTCGTTTGGGTATAGAAACAGAAGAAACTTCAAAACTGACTAAATTCACGAAACATATTTTAATTCCTGAATGCAAAATATGTTCTCGAGGAAAAAGGTTTTCACAATTACATTAGTTTATCAGATATAAATAATTTGAGAGCAATCATGACGAAATTGCATGACAACTGAAAATATTGGTTTGATCTAACAAGATAGTATTTAATATGTGCCTTTGAAAAATAAACTTCCCGTCATGCATGAATAATGGCCCTCCATATTTTTTTATAATGACGTTAAATTTTATGAACGCACGGGAAAAAGCGTATCACCATGCATTTCAAACGTTGCTCATTCCAGGGGAAAAAATGCAGAACTGAGGTGAAAACCATTTACTTTTTGAACAACAGAGAAAAACAGTCCAAAATCGAGAAAGACACGAAGAGGAACAGGGCATATTGGGAATTCAGAAGTGAAGTACACCCATTTAGAGGAAAATTAGACGAAGGTTGAACCACGAGAAAGTCGATCCATCCTCGTCGGACGGAGTAACCACCCCAAACGTGGGAGGCTACGGGCGTGTAGAGGGGACATTGAATGGAGAGGGAAGTTCGACGAGTGAGAGGAGAGTAGGGAAGGAGCAGCAAATAAGGAATAAAAAGAGGGGAGGAGACGGAATGAGCGGGACAAGTGAACTAGATGATAGAGATCTGGCGACGGCCGCCCTCCGCTGATGCAGAGGAATGCCAAGGGCGTGGTCCCAAAAGGCAGAAGAGATCGTTTCGGAGGAAAATTGTAGTTTTGCCTCCACTACGTGTCCGTCCAATCCATCCACGCATGCCCGTCCGCACCGAGGTTCCCAAATTTCTCCCGCCCCCCTCCCCACCTCCCTGAATGCCCACACCGAACCCTACCTCCCCCCCTCCCCGCCCCTCCCCCTGTCCACGAAAAAAAAACCCAGGACAAACGCACGCTCTCAACGCTCAACGGTGAGATTCCCTGACGAAAAAACATCACCATAAGACCTGGATCCCAGAGTCCTCGAGTTATGTCTCGCGATGATCAGCGCAAGAAAACATGGCAGCCCTCCCTTCTCTCTCTCACCTCCAACCTTCTGTCTTTCTCTCCCCAAAAAAGAATCACTCGGTGAGAGCCGAAACGGTGAGATCCCCACTTCCCCTCTCCGCTCCCCCGCTTGTCGCCTTCTCCTCCGACGACCACGGTTTCTACCCTTTCTTCCTTTTGGATTCCCCTTATTCCTTTTTTTTTGTTTTTTTATGGCACATGACTACCACCGTGAAGGCGCAGGGAAGAAATTTCATTTAAATTACAAGGCGCAAAGGTTCCCTTCTTCCTGTTCTATTGTGGCATGTCCCAATAATCGATACCGCTGATAAGATCCCTTGAAAGCAGAAGTATCGCAGTCCTACGGACATGTATTCCTGCTCGGATGTATATGAATAACGTCTCTGGAAATGCTGCTAGCTTGCTATGCGGAAGGATTAACAAATAAGGAAATGATAAAATGTGAAAGAAAGGCATCACTATGTGTTCATACCTTATAATACACGTCAAAGGGAAAATGAAACTGTAGTCAGTTGGAGAAAATGTTTCCAAGTATTTTAAGGGACGGTATAAAGCGGAAAAATGGGAAGCTCTCGTTCATCGTTTCACTAAACATAAGGATCAATAAATTCCTGGGTAACCAATATTCCACCCACACATGCATTTAAATCGGTGGACCCTGACATGAGATTTCTACATGGCTTCCGGTCGACACAAGTCTATAGAAGTGCGAAAAAAATACCTTTTTAATCACCTGCTTTTTTATAACTTAAAATATTGTATTTTAGGTCAACAGAGGAAACACAACTAAACTGAGCAAATATAAAATCTTTTTTCTACGTGTACGCGAAAGAAATGGTTTAAGAGGAATGTAAAATCAGTTAGGCTAGTGGATGGTCAGACTTTAGTTAGTCAGTCAGTCAAGGAGTCAGAATCATTGAAGAGCGCATTGGAAAATCAGTGCGATACGAATGGAAGGAGAATAAATAAAAACAATAGAAAAGATAGTACGATATTAGAGAATGAGGAAGGGTAAGTTAAGTATTAAATAGAAGTTCATAAACTAGAGCAGGTGGGAAAATTTGCCTATTTTGGAAGTGTTTTGGACCAAGGAGGTCAAAGTAGTAGGGACATCAGAAGAAGAATTGCGTCAGGCAAAGAAGCTTTCGCAAAGTGGAGGGAGTTTATAACAGTGACTTTGAGTAAGGATATTAAGAAAATCCATCAAAACTCTACCTTAAACGGTAAGAACACCACTAATAATAATAATATTACAAACTTTACCAATTTGACAGTATTCTCCTAGCGGAAAAGATCCGAGACCACCCCTACATTTGATTTCGAATCAGTATCCCCACCGACAACAGCCAGCACAAGCAGCAGGCTTTGGCGATCGCATTAATAGCATACAAGAGCAGCGCGAGGGGCCGATAAGAAACCAGGTGAGAGGGAATTTCACGACCTCACGAAATATTTGAATAATTAATTCGGGCAGAGGTGACAGGAGAAAAGATCGATCAAAAAATCTGCGTCTCGAAAACTACCCCACATTAAAGATTCGGGTGAATACATTTCATGGAGGAGTGCGCGGGAATGGAAGAGAAGAGGGTTTAGGGAGGTCGGGTGGTGTTGGTCGGTGTTGTGGCGATGGTGGTGGTGTCGGGTTGGCGAAAGATAAGGAGCGAGGAGGCCGATCAGGAGCAGGGGAAGGAATAAAGAGTGGGAGAGGAGAAAGGATCTTCGGCAAGATAGGGGATGAGGGTTGGCTGCGGCACGAACGCGAGGCAATTAGGTGGACGTTTAACCAACACGAAGGAGACGGTGGGGGAGGAGGCGGAGGTGCCCTCGAGGTTTGAAGAAAGAACCCAACAAAGTCTCTATGAAAATCTCACTCATCGAATCTGGGTGTTGGGAACACTCAAGCCTGGCCCATAGACTCACTGCCACTTATGTGATAAATGAAAAGGAAAGGCCAAGACGACAGGTTCAAATCCAATCCGAAAAAGCCGAATCAAAATACACGGTATATGCCCTAATTTCGTCACAAATTGCATCAATCCAATATCGTTACACGATATTTACTTCAAATATTCCTTGGTTTAACCGCAAATGTTGAGGAATTAATGACATAGTCGGATTAATATTTCTAAACTTCGAAATTAATTCCATATCTGCGTCCTGAGACTACACTGCACTTTATTTGAACTTCGCCATTATTATACTATAAAAAATACTTGTACTAATAAAAATACACATGAACTGAATATGTCCAACTGTTTACAATTATAAACATTTAGCGTTTTACGCAAGTTAGTACTAACATCCAACATTGGTACTATT
Organism: Hetaerina titia; assembly: GCA_037158775.1. Classification (NCBI taxonomy): domain Eukaryota; kingdom Metazoa; phylum Arthropoda; class Insecta; order Odonata; family Calopterygidae; genus Hetaerina; species Hetaerina titia. The sequence goes on from CM073773.1 coordinate 67,152,889, forward strand.
TGGACAAAAGTTCGAGGTGCAGTCATTCAGCTAACGCTAGATCGCATCCTTCTAATAGCATCTTATTAATGATCCCATTTTGTTTGAAACCACTGTTAACGGACACAAGGTTTTGTCAGCTAAACTTCATAAGCCAGGGGAAACTATCAAAATTAACAAGCACTGCAAAAACCATGCCGCTAGAAGATCACTTGGTGAGTTTTTTTTGGCAAAAGTTGAAATCATGAAGACATTTCCGAAATTAGAATGCGCATTCCTAGTGGCTATTATTTTCCACGAAGCCAGAAGATACACAAACTTCCGTTCATTACACTAAAGTTATTTTGTTTCATTTACTTTCAGTAGGTATTGTTCAAGTAACAGTTGTACTTGGGAGTGGCATGGTAGTGAATGTCTGCGTCGATTTGCTGGGTGACGTTGCCTAATGAAACGACTAGGGAGGTTAGAGTACTTCACATATATATATAATACTCCACCTTGTTAATGTACCTAAAATTATATCCAACAAACTGTACCTTACCTACTGAGAAGGTAAAAAGTGATTTACTCTCAAAAGCAAAGTTGACCGTGAATCCGGTGCATTTTCTGACATTATCTGAAAACTTTTAATAGACATTAAAAGGCATAGCTATGGTCCACCTAAAAAGAATGGGATTTTATGCCACACAATATATATATTTTACCCAAACACTCGATCAATCATCGGGAAATTGAATCTCTTTCAGGGGCTGAACGGTAAATACCCTTAAGTATTTCACCACCGCACAAACCAAATAATAAAATAGCTCCAAATGAAAGACGAGCATATACACATGCAATAAAACTCTGCCATCAAGGTCCCAACATTTTTCGCAGAAACGAGTATAAGGACAAATATTTCACACAATATTTATGGCAAATATAGCAGAATCATTAGCTTTCAACACAGACATTCAGAGCCGTGACTTCCCATTATTCCTTCGTCCATACTAACTACCAACACCTTCCAAACCTGCCGTAATTATTTTGACCCTGTCTTATTCTTCAGTACTACTCTAAATACCTTCCATTTTCAGTTCGGCTTAACTTTTTATTTTCATCGTATCGCGCATAAACAAATGCCATCAGACGACCGTACTGGCCACGATTAAGAACGCTGACCAACGTACCATCCGGACACGGTTTGGAAACGCACGGAAACCTAAAAGTGAGTGAATTCCACAGTTTCCACCAAGGGGAATGGCGCTTGGGTGGAGAGAGGGAGGAGAAGGGGAGAGAGTGAGAGGAAGTTGGCGTTCGATGAAAGTGCATGAGGAGGAACTGGAGAGAGAATCCGAAGAGGAGGGAGAGAGGAGGAGGGAGGGGTAGAAGGTGGGGCAGAGGGAGGAGGGAGAGAAGGAGAGCGAACGAGGCTCGGAATTAAGGCAGACGTTCGCGTCGGGGGGAGGGAGAGAGTCACGGGGAGGGGAATAGGGGGAGAGGGAGGTGGGCACCATTAGGAAGCCTCCTTGCAGATCTCGCATCGACAAGAAAAGAAAACGACAATTACGGCGAGTTGTGGCGATGGTAGTGGTTAGCCAGGGGAAGGGTGGATTCGGGCGGGGAGGCGTGGTGCGGGGAAGGTGGGGTGGAGAGGAGAGGCCTTTGGGGTGGTAACGTGGGATGGGCCGGATCTGGGGGTGGGGAGAGGCAGAGGAGGGGGGGGAGAAAGAGGGGGTGAGTGAGGGGGTAGGCGAAGCATGGGAGAGTATAGAGGGGGTGAGGCGTCATTACACGACCAGACGAGTGGTAACCAGCCAGCCAACCAGGGTGAAGGCATGATCGTCGGAAGGGGGTGGGGAATGGGTGGGAACGGGTGGAGGAGGTATGGGGGGGTTGCGAGATATAAGATGTAGTTCTATTGGAGGCGGCTAGGGGGTGGGGGCGGGGGCACCTATGTGGGACCGCCCATCTGGGGACGACGTCACTTGCGGACCCAAGTGTTTCCGCCCCCCCCCAACTCCCCTTCCCACACTCCGGCCATCCCCGCCCACTACCTCCCTCCCCCTCTCTCCATTTTTTTACGCCGGCCGCCTTTTTACCAACAACAACCCACCCTCCTACTTCCTCCCCATCAAAAACCCCACCCCGTCCCTCTCCACGCTGTCCCCTTCCCCCTGAACCCCTCCTCCTCTCATTTCTTTTTATACGGGCGGAAAGAAAAAATAAAGGTACGAAAAAAAAAGGTGAAAGATAGGACGGTGTACGTTGGAGTGGGTGAAGGTTGGAGTGGTGGGAGGAAAGGGCGAGGGGAGCAAAGAGAAGGGGAGAGAGCGGAAGGACTAACCGAGATATCATCTAAATTAGCCATGTTTGAGAGCGAAGTCACTCTGGGAAAGGACGAGTCGTCTTTCGTGTGTGTATGTGCATTTTTTTGTCTTATTTCCTCTCCCGCTCAACCACCGTCCTCCCTCAATGCGACTCCCTTCAATTGCCCCCCCCCACTCCTCTCCTCCTCCTTTCTTCCTATCACCCTTTCTCTCTCTCCCCCCCCCCAAATACGAACCCCACCCTCACTAGCTAACCCAACTAGCCCACCAACCCCATTCCTACCGGTGCACTCCTTCGTGCGATGATGGCATGGTAAATTCGAGCTTCGTGAGGAGTCTGAGAGATATCAACCAGGTCCTACTAGTTGACAAAAAATACATAAACACGGAGAGCGACAATTCAAGAGCATAGAGTGGCCTTCAATACCTTTTACCGCCTCCTTCACCCCCAATGGGACAGATAAACAAGTTCGGGGAATCTGCTCTGGGTACTCGCTTTCTTACGACCAGTGCTGATACCCATCGATCTCGAATGCTAACAGTTTGGAGTCAAAGGATATTAGTCGGGAAGTTACACACTGACACTAGCGATTTTAAAACTGGAGAATAGCGGTAGATAAACCCTGTATGAAAGTACGTGACTAACGACATTTTGGAAGAGAAGCCATCTATAATGCCAAGAGATGGAACCAGACAGTTGGTTGATAACGGTGAGACTTAATCCATAGACGGAAATTGAAAAATGACTCCCATGCTCTACGAGCAAGCCGAGAGACCTCCAAAATGTTTATATGATAAACCTAATTCGCATGCATTTGTCCAAGAATAACGACGTTATGAAATACGTTGGAAAAAGAAACTAATTGGAGGATTGAAATGCTAAAGCCAATCCCCGCTTCCCACACGTAACAATGCTGAATTTTATTTAGCGCTTTGTTTTATTTTTCACATAATTTAAATTTTATATAAAGTAGATGTAAACGAATGCCATGCCGAATATTTAAATATTTTTATGTATGCGTTAGATAAATTTTCCCTTGAATTCCACGCCAACGAATTATAAGTGGTGCCGTCTAATAATTACAAAAAATCTTAGATAATATTTCTTCCTTGTTAAAGCTATAAAATATTTCACATGATTTCATTTTGTTGTGAAACAATTATACGTAATTAGAAAGTAGGGATAGTCTCTCCTATCTAATATACAATATATTCGTAAAAAAAATCTGTATTTTTCCCTTCTTACATCTCTACAATATGGGATTGAAGAAAAATGCAACCAGAAAGAAAGTAGCTCAGCATATGGTGTCACGGCATTCATTACATCCAAAATGTCTATGGTTAGACTATCACCTTATTGTATTTTTCAATGCGGTAATTAAAAAAAAAACGGAAATTACAAATTTCATTAAGTCCCATTTTGAGAAATACCAGCTTCAACGTTGAAACTGTGACTTCAAAGTCAAATAATTAGGAAACAACAACAGAAAGATTGAACGAAGCAATTAAAATCAGGATCGATTTTAAAGAGTGAAAACTCCAGTTACACACACAATGAAAAATTGCGGCGATTCCTCTTCACCCTTCATGTGCGACGCGCGTCTCAGTTCGGGTGACTTTTTTAAGTATTAATTGGTTGCTTGCTAATCCGCCCTCCCCCAGAACATATCCTAACTCCGACAAACAAGCGAAGCGATTGCGAAGTGAGAAAAAAATCACCGCTGGAACATTATTTTAAACCTGCAAATATAATGTGGTCACCGAATATGACCAAAAATAAAATGGATTTACACACGAGTAAAAATTGAAGAAATAATTCGGACGATAGGTGAAGGGAGACGCGTCTGAGGGATACTTACAAGAAGATGGGAATTGATTGCGCATATTCTGATGCATGACAGTTTACTGAAAAACAGGAACTGAAGGAAACATACCGGGGGAAAACTGAAGGGAGAGGCCAAGTGTGAATTACGGGAAGCAAGTAATGGATAATGGTACAAGGGAAAGGGAATGTAGTGATTATCAGTGACCAGGATCGTTTGCGGTTACAAATCAATCCTAGGATTGATAACCCGTGATGATAAAAAATCAAGGATATTTTCCATCGAGCGTGATAAAACAAACGTGTAAGAGATATAGCACGGTCTAGGCGGATGACGATTCACACAAGAACAACTCGCCTGTAGAGCCTAACATTCGGTATGGGACGGATGCAAACAAAGACCTAATGCATGTGTAAAACCTCACACGGCGAGAAACTAAAATCCAAAGGGTGGGAATGGACGCGGAGACAGAAGGCCAGTGAGACGAATGGGTATTTGAAAGCCCATTATTAAGACGTTAAGTATGAAATCCGCACGATATCGTTCCACCTCTCTCTGACTCCGGCAACGTCTTTACAACCACCGGATGGCCGCGAAGAGCCTCGCTGTAAAATTCACGCCCGCACACACGAATCCACCCTTCCGCGTCCATTCCGATGACCCTCACTACTACTTGCAATTTAACGGCAAGGCGGCCGGAGGGAAGAGACTGCCTTCTCAAACACAGCAGAATCAGCACAAGGGGACTAGGGGAATTGGATGCCAGAAGACTATTCACAATACGAAGGATGTAAGGTATTTATGGTTATACCGTTTACCCCCCGATAAGCGAAAGATGGTTTTGGAAGGGAAATAGCGAAATCATACAATGCATCGAGACATACAATCCCTTTTTTTTCATGACTAGCACTGAAAGGTAGTAAAAATAACTTTTTTTCCCGCTGTATTATTCCCCTAGCGTTTTTCCGTCTGTTCTTCTCTTACACCCCAATCACTACCTATCTCCTCTCCTATTCCTACACCCGCCTGTTTTCACTTCGCAAGTTCGCTTATCTGAGACGGTCTCCTCTCAGTAGCTCACGTTTCATCCCTCTCTCCTCTTCCAAAACACCAGACACTTAATAAATCTCAATGAATGCCTCTAAACTGTTCAAGAAGAAAGTCCATTAAAGTTTCCCCAGCCCTTGATTTACCCGAATACCGGTTTGAGCATAAGTTAAATTTCTGTGGGATGGCGTACGAATGGACGAAGCCAATCAGTGCGCCATTTAATGATAATAATAACATGAGGTAGAGAAACGACGAGTCGCGTATCTATTTGTAAGGAATCCATCCAGGGCAAATCACTTCCGGGATTAAGGCTATACATTTGCAATAAGACGTTCGTATAATCGGTGGCATAACTTCGATATTAAATCCTTGTAAGCATTACGTAAGAGGAGTTGAAAATATTTGAGTCGTGACGGGCGTGTCGACTTCTGTTATTCAGAGTGAGGATTTCGAATTGGATCCTGATTGACATTCATTTATAATTATACGAGCAGTGCGGAGTACACCTAGCAACCGAAACACGAATTCAACGAACAATACAGCGCTCGCAACACATGAAGTATGTAGCGTCTTACTTGGAGTTCCGCCGATGAGAGCCGGGATGTACCCAAACATAATTATCACCTCATGTTTAACTCTCTCTCTCTCTCATAATATGCGCTTGCATCTGGCATAATTATCCTTATTCTCGATACAGGAAAAATTAATTCAATTTTAAAGCGTACAAGTATGCCATACAATATTTTTCGGTACCGGTTAACAGTGTACCCACATAAATTTATCAATTCATTATACAGAATATTTTTGATCGGTTTTAACATGATATATTCAAGAAATTGCTTTTCCATTATATTTACTTACAAAAATTATATTACTATTATAATACTTACATATATAACTAATCCAACCCTTATTTTTTATTCTTCTTATCACTCTCAGTTCCTCTCGTATGTTTAGAAAAAATTTTGCACTTAAGATTCCGTACTGCATGTAACTATTTTCAACATCACTTCCATCATTTGAAATATTTTGCATTTTTATTTGGTAACTAACATTTAAGCAAAAATTAATATTTATGATGCGTGCCTAGCAATGGCACCACCCCCTGCCACACGCCCTAGAGGTGGCTTAGGTGGCTATCATGTATAAGATCCAACGATAAATTCCAACGTTTCATTTAAATGTATTTGAATAAGCTACATTACTTTACTGGTGCGTTAAATTTTAACCGAAAGAGGCATTTTATAATATAAACGAGCTCGTAGCTTACCATGGATGGAAGTGACATTACTCGAAATTCTTCTAAACGACATAAGAGAGTTTCAATAAATTACGAGTATTACCATTAAACGTAGGTCACACCATTACGTTACTTTTCCTCCAAAATTGCCACTCCAATGAAGAAGGTTTTTTACAGTCAAAGGTATAAGCCATACTTACCTTTGAACAATCTAAGCAGCTAGTGAAAGAAACTATGGTACCGATATGAGAACAACATTGCATTATAGAGCGATGCCTCATGAAAACGTCGGTAAAATGAGCATTTCAGCATTTACTCACTTTCCACGTTGGTAGAACCCGATTGATTCCCATCTGAAACTCATTTGCTCCATTGTATAAAGTCGGACTATGACAGGAAAATTGGAATGGAACGGTTTGGATTTATATGCGCATAAATAGAATCTCCACTCCTACTCTTAATGAAAAATTCTCGCCTTTCCTATTTTATTATCTAGTGTTGTTCGTGGTTACTAAATACGTTGGGATCCGAATCTCTCGGTGAAACCTTCATAGGCGATATTTTTTATGATCTGCTTTTACGTCTTCATGACCATTCTGCGCCACTCACTCCCAGCGCCGGCCATAAGTGTCGCAACACGGGCCTTAATCCCTTCCAGAGTTAACTGTCAAACAACATTAAGAAGCGTCCCGGCTGGGCTGGGGCGAGTTCCTTTGTGAGCGCCCAGGGGAGATTATGGGAATCAGCGATCACTTCTCTCCAGCGTTCAACCCCCCCCCCTCTCCCCCTGAGAGGCCATCAACGTCGACACTCATAAACTCGAGTGATGGCATGGGGGCCCTCCACAACGCCACGCGGGCCGCCCCAGCCAGCCAACACCGCCGCCGCTGCCGAAATTCCCCCGGGGACGACGCCCAGGTGCGCCCCGAAATGAAGCATTCATTCCCCTATCCTTCCTCTGTCACGGCCTTTTTATGCGAGTCCTACTTACCTCCAGGCTCGAGCGAGGATACTTAAAAGTCTCATGCAAAGTAAGTATCTGAATTAAATTCTGGAGCTTGACTCGAATTTTAGTCACGAGAATCAAAAGTCAAGCAACCACTTATTATCCTTTCTATTTTCGAATTTCAATCAGAGACAGGGTAATTCATACCGATTTTGTACGCCGTTTGTGGGAAAGGATGAGAGGAGAAAACGCCCCGATACCAACGTGATTTGGCGGAAAATAGCGGTTTTAATAATAGTTTTAACCAACGTTTCATATTATTACGGCATCACCGATTTCAACACTTTCCTGTTTTTGGCGATAAACTCAGAACCTATTTAGCATGAAGATAAAGAGTCGTGTAAAAATGCCGTCATGCAAGAATTTGAGTAGGTACAACACGTTTTTATCAATGACTAGAGAAAACTCAATGATGGTAGAAACACAGTTGATTTTAAAATATATTACGCCGAAATAGTCGAGGTTAAGAATCGCAAGAGCGTAAATAACACCTTATTCTTTCTGACAAAACCGTTTTCATGCGGCTCATCTGCATTCGATTTAAATACCAAATCATCAAAGTCGGAGAGCTTTGAAAAGAATTTTTAAAGAGTGAAGGATGCAAGACAAGGCTGCGGGAAAAAGTCGGGAAGGGCAGGAGAGGAATATGAACGACCCTTGAGAACCGGGAAAGTCACGCACCCCAGCTGATGAACTGCGGATTGAATGCGGCCAGTGATGAGTGAATTAGGTAGTTGATCCCCTTGCAGGAAGAGTTAGCGAACGTTTTACTATTCAACCGGAACATTTTTTTGCATGCACATGCCTTCCCGCTTTCATTCTCGCTCAGAACGCGTTTCACTTAATTAAGACTGGGGTTCGAATACGCCCTATGCCACACGGCCCCGTGGTAATGTGGCATGATAAATCGTGAATGTATAAGTAAATTCAATGATGGGAAAGGGATATATTTCGCTCATGACGGACACCATAAAGCTAGAGAGAAACATCGGAGAAAACTTTCGTTGGTGGCATTGAGAAAATTTAACAATCTATTTAAAAATGTTAATATAAAAGAAAATTTAAATACGTTGCTTGCAAAGCTGGTTTGTCATTTATTAGAATGAAAATAATCTAACCTTAAACTGACGTATTAACGACAAAAAATCAGAGATGGTGGGTTCACACCTACGGTTCAACGACTATTTGTTGTCTAAAATATCTGTCTGTTGCTGCTGATAGGACTGGGGAAATAAAATAAAAGAAATGGTGCCTTAACAACAAATTTTGGGACCGTTTTCTTCTGAACAGTAGCTGACAATCAAGGTATAAACATCCTCAATTCTGGAAGATTTTCTCGAAACCCTAACCCATTTCGTGCCTAATCACTTGTGATTGCGCAAACTACCATACGTCGTTGGTTGGATTGCGAGAAATATATGTAAATGGGAATTAAGGTAGAGAAAAGGCAATTTGATATGCTTCCGAAATGGCTGAGCAAACCTCGGGACGCCGGGCGGAGATGTTGCGCAAGGTGAGCCAGCCAAGATATGCCCCGCACAATAAACATCACAAGAACAAGGGGAGACGCGCGAGCGGAGGGTGGTGACTGCTGCCTGCCACGGAATTAGCACGGCTCGGATTAGCGGGGGCTACCTCTGGTGAGGCCGGGGGCGGGGGATGAGGGGAACTCCGATCAAAACGCATTTATCTTCCTTCGTGACTTGCATGAAACACTAATCGCGACCTCCCCGTGGAAATTTGGTCGCATCATGACAACGACGCGTGAGAAATTTACGACTCTTTAAGACCTATCCATTCATTTGCGCGGTAGACGTGCCGAAAAGTGAATCCTTTTTTTTTAAAAAAAAAAGCATGCGTTAACATTTCGAGGAGACTAAATTTCCCCACAAAAGCTAAATTTTGGAGTTCTCCACGCGGGAAGAAAACCACAGACATGTTCGAGTGTTAGAAATTCACCTGGCTGAAATGCAGACTCTTTTCTTCTCTCGGCGAGAAGAACCGCAGACAGCGGGAAAAGTGTGGCTGACCACGGCATATTGAATTAAGGATGGGCGAAATTCTTTCAGTCACAATCGACCATAAAGCGCCGCACTGATACCAAATTTCCACAAAGTTGCCATTTACCATCCGTAAATACTATACGTACCCGAGGTGCTCCACAAGAAGAGGGTAGGTAAAGTAAGGGTAACTAAGGCCAATACTTCCATTATGCCCAACGTGTAGAATAGAACCAGTCATGGCCGTCCTTACCTGTGAATAAAATGAGAGACAAATATTACTTATTGTATTTCAATCGATATAAAAGTTTTTACAAAATTTTATTAATGAAATCATTTAACCATAGGTGTTTTTAAAACCTCCTGCACGCGTATTCAGCAGTGGTGCGTGAGGTATCGTTGAGTTGAAAGGAACGAAAAGCTTAGGAACGATTTTCAAACATGAATAAAGCCACTCACCTGATTGGAGAAGCGCGAATTTAGAGACTTCGAAGTTCTTAAGTAATTTTAGCATTCTTGAGATCATCAAATTCTTTATATGATTCTGTTCGTTTTCCCTTAAAGTGATATCCTTGGTAATTTTATGTGTTTATTGATGGTTCAAGGAATTATCAAAAAATGGGAAGTGGTAATTTATAAGAACAAGGTTGGAGCACATACGATTCAACGCATTTTGCACTTTTTTTTAAAGAAGTTAAACATGCAAGTGATTTGAGACATGCTACTCCGGGCATTTAAAACTAAGATAACATTCAATAAGTAGTGGATACAAAAAATTTTGTTAGCGCGACACATAAAGTCAGATTCTGACTACCGAATTACAGCTAAAATGAGCACACCTGCCAAAAACACTTGAGCGCCTGGTTTTCCCGAAGCGTCGTTCACTTGAGTGGCCTTACCCATCTCGGAGTTAGATAATGGAAGGAGAAAAATTGTGCAACTGTCATGATATGGTGAAAATCAAGACAGCTAAAGCTCTATGGCGCAATCTCAAAATGTTTCTGGATTTGAAATGATACATGATATTTCAAACGCCCCTCTCCACTCTTAATTTCTAAAATAACAATGATGGAATTTGTCAGGACGCAATGTGATTGGCGCCAAATGAGCAATCCCCCCGAGTACCATCTGGAATACTGTGTGGTGATTAGGAACTCTCGCCAGCAAACTCCAAGCCAATTACTGTAATTTTAGTGGCTGAAAACAGTATTTAGTGACGACGAGGCACTTCCAAGCGACGTGAAGAATTCGGGATGCGATATCAAATTTCAAAAGGAAATAATGCGTTTGGATTCCCTCTACAATTTCGAATACCCTCACCGAGCAGATTATCTATTTCCGATGGATTATCTGATATATGAATGCCACTTTGGCCTGTGAATCCATGAACATGGACGTGGTCACGGAGGCCCATTTTTTCAACGGGCAATCCCCACCGGAAAACTATCAGGCACCTGCGCTTCGAGGTAAATGCATCGATCATGGTCTTACACACCAAAGATCTGATGATTGATAATTAACACTCGTTCTCACCGTTCTGGCTATTATGGGCCCAAACAGGCAAATGGACCACGGCATTTGAATTAATATAAATCAGTGACTCATCGAGGAATTTTATTCATTAACGGAATAAAGATAGTGTTTGTGCCTTTTCGATGAGCCAAATAAGTGATTCAGGGACAGATAATATTACTCAAACTACAGTATTTCATTTGTTTTTCATTATAAAGTGTGTCATATTTTGGAAATACTATATGTCACTGAACCTGCAAAATAACAACAAAACATGACATTTGACCACATGTTATCATAATTTTTCTATGCTTTCCAAGTTGGATATCGTTACCATATCTGACGATTGACCCCCATGGACTACAACCTTGACATGGTGTAAGAACTTGTGGGTTCCGATGACCCCTAGACCTTTGCTGGAAGGAGCAATGATAAATGCTCCTAGTAGGGTCACCCTTGCCAGATAGGTCGAAGGTTAGGAGCCAGACGAAAGGTAATCCACCCAGCGTCTGTTCCTCAGTGAGGCGGTTGCAAAGATGTCTGACCCCAGTAGGGCGGCCATTGAGAGTATTGAGGGGTAGACAACATTCCTGCGGAACTACTGAAATTTTTAGGAAAACGATGGAGGAAGACTCTATATAGACTGATTCATAGTATATGAGGAAGGAATCTGGCCGGAAGACTTTGTGAGATCAGTGTTAGTTCCTATTCCGAATAAGATAAAGGCTACATCATGTGAGGATTACAGAACAATAAGTTTGATATCCCACGCAGCTAAAGTTATTCTAAGGATCATCAGCAAAAGGATAGAGAGTAGGGCAAATGGTTACTTTTGGGATGATCAGTTTGGGTTAGGAAGGGGAGAGGTACGCGTGATGCCATTGCAGTAATGAGATCACATTAATCGAGAGGAATATAGAATACAATCAGGACGTATTTGCCTGTTTCGTAGATTTCGAAATTTCGTGGGAATGAATTGGGAAAAAGTATTGAGTATATTGCAGAAAATAGGAATAGATTGGAGGGATAGGAGGCTATCAATCGATCAGTCATACTTTTAAGTTATAGCAACTCACAAGTGGTATATGAAAAGATCTTTCAATCGAATAGATCAGGTTTAGAACACAGCCAACGAGTAGAAGGAAACGCAGCTACTGTACATTGACGCAAATTCATTTTGCCACGCCCTTTACCGAAATTGTTAACCAAGTCATTGTATTATATTGTTCGGAAACGATAATGAAATGAATTTATCGTAATTTCTGGTGACAGAAGAAATAGTAATGGATGGCGAGGCAAGAGAAAAATTTAACAAAATTTGGTCAAGATAGAGACTGACAATGATAGAGGAGAGTGATTTTAGTTTGGTTACTAGCGCGACAGAAGATGGCCAATATATGTAATGAATAGAAGGCCATTACGAAATTGTGCTTTTCATAATCCCACATTTTATTTGCAATCGTTCAGCTATAAATAATCCAGACGCTTTAGAATGCGAACTCTGCAGCCTGAGTCTTTCTGCGGATGGCACCGACATTTCATAAATACCAAAGGAAGAAACTTTTAACCCTACTCGATAGGAATGATATAAGAGTTTTCCAAAGAAATCCACATAAACGAGAGAGAGGACCCTTTATTCTCAAACACAGGCTGTCCTTAAAAGTATTCTTTACGACGCCATCGAGAATTTTTAATCCAGAGAGAGGTTTCATAAAACCTAACACTCTGCGTCGAGTCCGAACACTTGGCTTAAACAGATTTATGACACATTCACGAGATGTCACTCCGTTACAATTCCGTGAGAATAAGGCAGAAAGGAAAAGAGAGATGGAGAACGCTCGAAATCTCTCTACCTCACCGACTCCTGGCTTGCGCATGCTGTATGTTTGTTTTCTTCGAGTGCCACACGATTGCTCATCAAACTTTCGACCGGAGCGGGGAGATTGTGGGGAGGGGCAGGGGACGAAAGTGAGGAGTTTACAAAGGCGATACTTTTGAAGTGGTAGCTTGGCTTTTTAAGTGTGGAGGGAGAGTCCGTCGAGTGGAATCACAATCAAATGAAGCGAAGGGGAAAAGTGGCGAAGGTGAGTGCGCGGTCGTGCTCTACCAGCCAGCGACAAGTCGCGCTCAAGTGCGGCGGATGATCAACACCAGCCTCCCCGGACACTTTTACTCCCCTCATGCATGCGCCCCTAACTACAAACTCCCTGGGCAGCATGTCGGTTACAGTCGACATAAAATTGGTGGAATTGAATGAAAGCGTTCCTTTATTTCTCAAGAATAAATCAAGAGGAGATGCCAGCGGTCTGAGTCGAAAATTCAACCGTCCTCTCGTCTAGGAAATAATTTCTCCCGACGCACGTGACAGTTCCGAAGAGGAATGCTCCTAGACGTTCGTCATCACCTCCAACGCGTAGAGAAAATGATTTAATTATCCGCAGCATAGGGATAATAGTTTCAAGGGAAATGGATGCGTCACGCCAGCTTATCGTAGGTAAAAGATCTGCATTATATTTCGGTCTTAATTATTCCAACGACCAAGGTTACATCACAAGATCAAGACTAAGGAACTATTTTTAGGACTACTACAATATCTACTTCCAAGGCAGAACTTGAACTCGCTTGGACTCGCTGGCACGTTACCAACCAAGCTTCCGTAGTCGGTCGGCTAATGCAAAGGATCATGACTCATACGCCATGAATTGCACGCGACTCAACTAAGTATCCAAATACAAATGAACACTTTCAGTAAGGCTCCCAGTGTGAAAGACTGTGACAAAATATGTACACATGATAATAAAACCCTTCGAATGAGTTGCAATCGGTAAGAGCAGAAGGCAGTCTCTGTTACTAAGAGTTAGCTCCTGCTACAAAAAAAAAAGAAAGTTTAGCGAGGATTTCGCAGAAAACTTAATTTTGCCAACTCTTCCGGTAAATATTTTTCCGTATTTTGGCCTATTTAAATTCCCTTGATTAAAACTTTTAAAAATATAGATAGCATCTGAAAATAAGAAACTGTTAAAAAGCACGGCATTCAAATGACTCAAAATTCAGTGCAATCAATAAGATAATAACCTCGTCAACCAAATGCCAATATTAATCGAGTCCGTCTTCATTCACTTTACCCCTTCCCCGTCGCAAAAGTACTTTTCCTTCCTCTTCTCCAGTTATCCAATATTCGCCCGACAACCAAGATTCATCAAACCTCTAACTAGCAGCATCTTCATCCAGCTTTTTCTTTTTTTTTCAATTCTTGTCCCTACGCCCATCTCGTAAGATGCCCATCAACTTTCATCGTACAATCAGGTTTCTGAACCCCATAACTCTGTACTCCAAATTAAAAATCTATTCGAATTATTTCTCCTACGGCTACCTTATTGCAATGGAATTACTTGGTCATCAATACGATTCTCTTAGTAAAAACTTCTTTTGACGAGGTAACTACTTTTGGGGACCAATGCTATTGAAAATAAAATATCTCACGTCCGCCTTGAGGGATGTGGCGTTGATCGACGATTTACTACCCTGAGAGTCAAAGAACGAGCCAAGAGTGCGGCTGAGGGGGGGAGTGAGAGAGGAGGAGAATGGCGGGAGACACTGAAGTGTTTTGAAAGACTCCTCATCAGAGTGGAGAGGTTAAGGAGAGGCCAGGTTTGCTGCTACCGCGACGGCAAGTGTATCCAAGAGTCGAGGGCCACGCGCTCAGCCCACGTGTGTACATTGCACGCACACACATATATTCACACACGCATCTCTTCCCTTTCCCTCCTCCGCTCATTGCCCAGCCCGCCGCCGTCTCCCTTCCTCACACACACACACAACAACCCCTCCCCCCCCCGGCCCATCACTCCCACCACGGCTATCTCACGTCCATCGCCCTCCACCCCCACCTACTTCGCCCCTCCACTCCCCCACCCAAAACACCACTCCTTGCCTTCCCTCCAGCTACGCATAAAGACGTCTGCGTGTGGACTCCGAGTGAGCTTGACACACGGAATCCATCACAAATCGATCGGCTTGAGTTGCCCGCCGCGCCACCGAATGTTTATCTCGCCGGAGGGGCTGGACCAAGGGTCGGAGCCTCCCGAAACGCGGCGGGCGCGTTATTGAAAAAACTCCGCGCCGAGCGAAGATAAATATTTCCCATAAGGAAGTTTCTCGAGAAAGTGTCTTCGGCCAGGATGGAGTTTGTGTTATAATTCCATTCCTCCCTCTCTCTCTCTCTCTCTCTCCCCCCCCCGCCAGAAAAGGGTGTGCTCGAACACCGAAAGTCGTTAATCTTATTAGTTGGAAACTCTAACTGCACCAAAACACGGCTAAATATTTTCACGGCGAGCGCATCGCCGTGAAAATATTTAGCCTAAAATTCAGGTTCCTAAAGCAACTAAATCCCGCAACCTGTGATAATGCAAGTGAGATCTCTTAACGGAGAGGCAGAAAAAAAATCACGTCACGAGAGTTCATCCTTGGGAGTTATCGGAAAACTTAAGATGGATGTATGTCAACCTGAAAAGTCATTTTTGCTTTCGAAACCAAACTCATGGAGTGTAAAAAAAATAGTAGCAAATAGCAAATGAGTATGTGTACCAAATTTTTATCATAAAAATATTATGCTACATTAACCTTGAAACGAGAAAATATTAATGTGTGACATCGTTTTCCTTAAGTCATTTCCATCGAACATCTAGAAGCATTCTGTCTTACGTGATGAAATTCTAGCGCATGCGAGGGGTGAGGAATAAATACGTACATTAGTTATATTAGACCGACACCTGAACATCGAAACTGTCGTAAGGAGTGCAGCCCCTATTAATCAATATTTACATATGCCCCAATTATATGCGCTCACACAATCCTAATTGATTGGGCTGTCTTTCACCCATCGAAACCCAATTTCCCAATTTTCCTTGTCAAGTCGGAGTCCTTAAATAATCACCGAACGTACAAGGAGGGACAACTGATGTGAGGTAAGGGAAATAAACTACCTCTATGCCCAAATCCTACTCTGCAAGATTCAAGTAGTTAAGGGACGCTAAGTTAACAAACCAGCCATGATGAGATATTGGTGATGCCTACTTGAATATGCATCTTAGAATCAAAGCAGGCGACATGTGAACGATTTCTGAAATAATTATTCGTAATACGTGGTAAATTTTACGTTAAGTAAAATTAGTCAATAGTAACGAAAGTGATAGAATAAGTAGTGAAAATGGGTATGAAATGTCATATGAAAGGTTTAGCTTTTAATTCCATTCATTTAAAAAGGGCATTATCCAAAAATTCACTTTTAAAATTGCCTGGAGAAAATTAATAAGTCATCCAATTTATTAAAGAAATTTATGTCAAATTTGTATTAAAATAACAATGAGAAGTCTTCTAGAGTTCATTCTAATCATTTATACAACCGCGGCATAACCTAACGAGCGTTGAAATTCCCTTATTGGTCGCGCTTACATTGGAAACAGTGTAAAAATAACTCAATATAAAGTAAATATTTATTGATTAGTGATCTAGAACACAATATACGATTCACTGAGCAACAAATATTTGCTTCATCTGGGATAGGTGAGCAACTTAGGATGCTTAGAATTTTAGAGAGCGAAAGGGAGGGAGAGAGAAACTCGAAGACGAACTTAGGCCATTTTGTTAAAGCTTCTTCTTTGAAGCATATTAACACGTGGGATATCACCGAAAATTCCGCCACACTCGATTATATGTATATTCTGGCCTTCACCAAATCTGCTTGATCCCCTGAGTGAGTGTGGCCTAAGCGAAAGTATTTACGATGGATGTAAAACAAAATGAAAGACAATCTCCGTGAAAATACCAAAACCTACCCAAATGAGAAAGATTTTTGCGAAAAAAATATCAAATACTGTCGCATCATCTCACTATCCAAGTCTCGCTTTATTCACGGCACGAATTTTCTTCGAGTTTGAAGGGATAGAGTTAGGAATTCCCCGAATTCCTTCTTCATGAACTATCTAATTCCATTAATTTACCAAATAATCTAGACTGACGTCAAACACGCGATCGTGGTCACAGCATTGGTTAAGGATGGAGGTTGTAGTGTTAGGTTAGCCAATCGACTGCTGGTATTTGCGTCAATAGGTCTGGGAAGATAATTTGAGCGTGGTGTGATTTTAAGCCTCTGAGACAGTGTGGAGAGAAAGCCGGGTTCGAAATCAGATAACTCATGACTTACTTGAGCCCTCAAAACTTTCAAAAAGCGAGATCTCAGTTGTATTATCCATTAAATACTTAGTCGCAACTCTCACTTGAGGATAAATATGATAAAAAAACGAATACTGTCCTCGATAAACAGAATAGTGTTCAAAGAGCTGCAGGAGATACCGCGACAATAACTTTAACGGAAACTCCGCTAATACGAATAGAAGCGCAACAGTTTCAATTCGTAAAAAATCATTCCGCCTATCCCGGTCAAGGTGAATAGTGTTAATAGAGTGGCAAAAAAATTGTCCGGGAATCCTTTACAAAAGAAATGATAAGGCTCTTAAATAAATTTGCGAGAGAACCTTTTTCTAGAACTAAAGACTTTTTATTTCTCATCATCAAAGTTCGAAGGTTAAATGAAACACAATCAAAAGCACATGTTAGAGGGATAAGTACGAAAACTGATTTTCTCCGCGCACGATAAGAGACGGGAATAATTGCCATAAAATTTGCATTGAGGATGATTGAACACCCTTGGTAACCCAGATTGTAGCCATTGGGTTACGCAAAATGTATCAACTATTACTGAATCTAGAGGCTCACACAGAGTATTAAACAAACCTTAAATACAGTAGAATATTCACAAATGTTTGTAAATAAATTCGGTACCAACATCTTCTTATTAGTAGACCTAACTCCTCCAATAGTTCCTAACCATTAGCAAATACTCTCATGTGGAATCGTCACGTGATTCAATGATGCCGCGGATTCCAGGGTACTATGTGGATGTAAAAGGCATAGGAATATCTCCGACGGCAATGTCCAAAATACTGTTTCTTGTCATCTTCTTAATTTATTGTAACCTTTCGTCTCGAATGGGTGACGCATTATTTAAAACTTCAATATTGGCACGCAAATCTGGTCCTCATAACTTTAATAATTACTTCAACCGTTTGAATGTAATTTAACTTTAATACGTGAGTCATTATTTTTTTAAAGCAATGTATAACTAAAATGTATACAATCACCCCATGGCACTACCCCCAGTGGTGGCCTTAGGGAGCATCAGGAGTACGTGTAGATTTAAGCCCGGGTCCTCGGCGTTGGAAGCGAGTAGCCGCGTTGACCACGCTCGCCAGTCCGATTACCAATGCAACAAATCGAGGAGAGAGACGGACCGGAATGATTACAATTCGCCTGGACCGGTAGGGGGAGGGAGAGAAGCCTGGAGTCAGCAGGGCCCTTCGCACATGCCTCATGGGAGCGCACACGTTCATGGCGACGACTTCGCATCTACCCTTTGCAACTAAATGGGGGCGGAGGGGGAAAGATGAGAGGTATGCTTGGCGAGGAGTGGGGCAAGGGAATTGGGGGGGGGGGACGGCCCACACGAAGTTTTTTTTCCTCCTCATCATCGTCCACCGTGCCAAGTCATGTTGCTATAGTCCCCCTCTCTCCGCCACCTGCCACGAAGTGAGGAGCCACCACTCTTCGCCCTCCGTGGCCCCTTCCCAAAGATCTCGGAGTGGGCTTATTTGTGAGGGCCTGCCTCCTCGTGTGTATCTGAAGGGTCAGGCGGCCCTTGGGTTGGAGAGGGAGGGAAGAGGAGTTGGTGCGAGCAGTGGAATGAGGCGAAGCCGAGATGGAGAACCGGAGGTTGCCGTGGGGTGCTGCTCCAACGATGAAGCAAGGAGCGTACACAAATGCGAATAAAAGGGCAAGGTGTGGACCCGAGTATTACGTCCCGAAATCGAACCGACTACCTAACTCAATGAAATAACAATGAAATTACGAGGTTTTTGGGGATTACCGAGTAGAATAAGTGAATGAGTGCCTCATTGCCACTTTTTTCCAAGAAGACGCCAGCGGCTTGTAATAAATAATACTGTTCGTAAAACTTTTGAGGATGAAAAGGCCAAATATGAAAATGGTCATTTAAAGTTAAATTTATGGACATGGAAGCTTTCCAGGAAACTCGCCCAAACACGTTAACGACGCATTTCAAATATTTGTGAATTTTCATGGGGTTGGCAGTCCCAAAAATGAATAACTCTACCAGACTTTCTGTTTAACGCATCACTAAATATGCACTCAGGCAAATCACTTAGGAAATGATACATACATCAGCGATTTTCGATAAATTGAAGCCTTTACTAAAGGCGATTTTGTGTACAGAGTGAGTCTCTCTAATTTTAAGATGATAATCGAA
This sequence comes from Hetaerina titia, assembly GCA_037158775.1. Taxonomy (NCBI): domain Eukaryota; kingdom Metazoa; phylum Arthropoda; class Insecta; order Odonata; family Calopterygidae; genus Hetaerina; species Hetaerina titia. The sequence goes on from CM073773.1 coordinate 67,172,191, forward strand.
AATAATTATGGATTATAGATCCCACTAAACTCCATTTTACTATAGCTCAATTGATATTTCGTAAATATTTTTACTTTATGGTCAAAATAAAACTAAACAATAATTGCCAATCACCTATATAGCATATTAAGTTCTGCGGGAAAAAAATGAAAAAAAAACTAAGAGAAAATATTAAGGCTGATTTACCAACAAACAATGAAATATGCTCACACGATCAAGTTGATACTTCCAGAAATTCCACACCAGGATTGCTGGAAAACCACGCCAAAACCTTAGTTTAAACATCCTTTTCTCCAATGACTCGCAGGTTGATTTAAAGGCTGACTTCTGGCTATACGATATTTTGTTTAGCCGCGTGAAGTATTTCCTTTTCTTTAGATCAATATCTTACAGCAGAAATGCTAACTAGCCATGCAAACATAAAGCATTAATGATACGCTAAATACATAGTTGATATTCACGACGCGCGTAACAGAATTCATCCGATATTCTGTAGTTTGAATTGTGGCGAAAAATCTTATAATTTAATTTCAAGGCACAGTTTCACTTGACTAGAAACATCCGTTTTTATATAAGTACATTTAAAGAATGAAAATTTGTATACACTGCATTACTCACCGTCCCCACAAATGGGACGGATAATTAATTTCACTCATGTATACCGATTACACTTTTTCTTCTCGAGGTTTCGCGCGCAACAGTCGAAGGAATTCGTGTCGCAATCCCTGTCATTCCCTGACCCTTTTCGCTAAGGAGAAAAAAAAATTCTGCCATTCACTCCCTTCGCAACAAACAATTTATTACCTTCTCGCAGGCAAATATGAGATATTTCCCGCCGTGAGAGCAAAAAACATTCACAGGCGAATAAGCTGAGACTCGGAAAGATGGAAGGAGGGAGAGAGAGGGTCGGCAGGTAATATTTTAATCGCGGGCGAGAGGGATTGTACATCACGGCGCCGGCGGCCGAAGTTCTCCACTGCAACAACATTGCCCTCGGTCACGGACAATGGAAAGGCCCAGATGGAGGGAGACTTGCATGGTCAACTAATCGCAAGTGCACGAATGATAGACGCTATGCCCAAATACGCCTACGCCCTTGGGCATGGCTGAAACAATTTTATCTGAACTCAATCTATACGAAGTGAAGTACTCAATGGTTCGGCGGGGCGCACTCCTGAATAATTAAGATGGGGAGGCAGAGGCCAGGTTATTAAGATAGGGAGAAAGCGCGGAGGGAAACTCGGCACCAAGCTTGTTTGCACGTTCAACCGAATACGCTAATGAGTCCACCGCTTATCCTCCACCCCGAGACGGAGGAGGGAGCACCAGAGGATCGGGATATTACTGAGAAATCCACCACTGTCTGGCTTTGAATGGCGAAGTCGGTATGGACAGCCGACACACTATAGTTATGCAGAAAACAAAAAGAAATTACCTTGAAAGTTCAGAAAATTATCCCCAAATAGAACAATATTGAGAAATTTGCCTTTGCCTGAAATAAATCATTAAGAAACGTTAAGACATTTGGACACGATCGGGCAACTTCAGGTCATGTCTACCGGTTGCTGCCAAGTTATTGTTTGCCTTAATTTAAGTGCAACTGGCAACTGCTCTCACTCCTTTGTTGACACTCAAACTTGATATTATAACACCATATTTAGTGAATATTAATGTAATTTTAATTTTTTAAAATAGTCACATCCACCGTTGATGATTATCGAATTCCGAATATCGTAAAGGGAAGTCTAATTACATTCTTATAGTACGTATTTACCCGTTTCAAGCGGCTAGGCGGATAAGTACATTTTTCTTTTGTACGTGAACATCGATAGTGAACATAGATAGTAGATAGAACTATGCACATGTTGGGTATTCTACTACAGAGGAGCGAGTCGGAGAGGGGCAGTGCCTCCCGTTCGTGGAAATGAGTGGGCAGGACCTCGAAGGGGACGCCAATGCAACCGTTTGCATGCTCGTGGAGCAATTTCGTTCAACGTAAAAACGACAGATCCACACTTTTATGATTATTCTACTATACTGAAGTGTGGCGAAATTACTATATTCGCTACTAGAGCATAAAAACTGAGCTGCTCCCATTAGCGAAGCAATTTCCGCAGAAATTGCATTATTTTGCAATACCATTTCTTTTCAAACCAGTGGCGAATGCGCTGCAGGTGCCTTGTGCCTAACAATAACGTTCATTCTGCCTCCAAGCACGTTGTTTCAAAACATCGAAAACAAATAATAAATGCTAAGAAAAAAGGCTATCCTTCAAAACTGCGCATCGGAATTTTTCCAACACGGAATGACGATGCTATTTAATGCTCCCACTTTTTTGAACCGCTAACTTACATACGGGTTGATAACTGCGGATGGTTGCTCAATACTACTAACATTTTCATTCCAGTTCAATTTAATATCAAATTTATTCCCCGATTCTTGTTTCCGGGTTTACACATCTGTATTTAGAGCCCGACATTATTTAAAAAGTCTGCGAGAAAAAGTTTTAATTCTTTATTTTGCCTCGGAGAGCATTTTTAGCCCGTCCAAATTTTTATCGAATATTGGTCAATGATATCATTCAATGACCGTGCACCAAAACTGAGAATCTTAAAGGTACTAAAAACAGGCGTTCGGAAAAGGGTTCTGTTTCGCAGAAACGATTAATAATGCAACTACAAGGCCAGAAAGGCAATGAATTTATACAGTTACGAGCCCACGCGCTGAGAGAGAGAGAGAGAGAGGGGAAATCTCTTGAAGAACTGCGCCGCGGGGAGGTAGCGCCTAGTAGGTAGGAAAGCAATGACGCCTCCAAGTGATATGAGGTTGTAAATGCAACGAGGCAGGAGACTCGGAAAAAACCATGAGCAGGCAAAATACAAGTAGGTGTGTCTGTGGTAAGCTGCGCGTCATACTGTATGTACGTAGGAGTATTTTTTTTCAAATTGATCTAATTGACTTTATAATGAAAGATAACAAAGTGATTAGAAAACAGGATGCTTCTTCAATCACCACTGAAAAATGTGATATTTCTGTATTGAAAAACGCATTCATGAGAGCACAGCGTAAATGAAAAATGTCAATAATCACGTTTCGATAGTTCGAAGTATAAACTGTTCCCATTCGTCAGTGACTATTACCACTGGAATTTATCATCAGGTACAGCCGTGTATTCCTTCAGACACGTGTAGAAGCGTCCTTCTTTGAAACTCGTCATAAGGCAAATTGTTTAATGAAGAAAGTTTTGATTCCACGTTATATTTTTTAAATCAAATACACAAAAAGTCCATGGATGTCGTTCCTTACGTAAGACAACCATTACTCATACTCCAAAGTATGACCAGTCACCAAAGGGATCTTTGGATGGACTCGCGGGTAGTAACCTAAGGAGACAAACATTGACGTAAGCCATTTTATTCATAAATTATAACTATCCAAGTTGAAGGTATAATCCATAATCTACAGAACTGCCCTAAGACTATGCAAATATTTTGGAGAAAGGAGAGGAATGTGCCATTTTATTACATTTTCTCACGGGAGATAGGGAGACATTTTATCTAAGGCACATTGTTTCCGTGATTGTTTATGAAGAAAACATTAATTATCCTTGAGCTTCAAAGATCTACAGGATCTTCGTGAAATTGGATTGATTGCCCAATTAGATCGTGTGCAGCGTAGATGAGCTAGATTTTTAAAACGCTGCTATAATAAATAGAACAGCGTATCAAAATTATTAGAGGAGCTAGGTTAAATTACAGATTAAATCTCTCGCATTAACTTGGAAGGATGTCACTCGAGCGATGATGTTGAAAATGTATTATTAGCCCCATCGTATTATGGGTGGGTATGTCCATGTATATATTAGCTTTTTATTTTTCTCTTTGGTTTGGGTGGCTACCACGGTAGAAGAAAGAAGTCAGTGTTTACTACAGCAGTCAAGGCTATGTTTAATTATTTACATATCACTCTGATGGCATGGTAAATAAAATTAGCGAGGTTAAGCGAGGAACAGATAGATGTAAGATGCCCTTTTTCCCTCGAACGATACGGGATCGGAATGACATTGTACGACCGCGCTAGGGGGAAAAATTATTTTGTGCCAGAATAAATCTGGTGTAAATAAAACAGTTTCTGGCGTAACTTGTGGAAAATCTTCATATTGACTTTTTTATAAATCAAACCATTTTGATTTTCCACAGGAACTTTTTATTTTCACGACCCAGGTTTCGTTATAGCATAAAAAATAATAAAAAGTTTATGTGGAAAAGCAAAGTGTTTTGATTTTGACAAAAACGTCAGTAAATCTGGTGTGTAATCACCCCTACCACACACCCTAGCGGTGACTTACGGAGTAATTTGTACTAATAATAATACAAAGAATACATTGCGCAAACGCTTAATAATACAACTGTCACTTCAAAATAGATTAAGCATTTAGCTTCCTGTTACAAGAATTTCGAAATATTTACTTAGTTTCATCGGATACATTCTGATACCACTAAAATAAAATGAAATCGTTAATGGTATAGTTTACTTCTTTCGTTAAAAACACACACAATTGAAGTCATCATTAGGTAATTGTAGTTAAAATCGCCTTTGTCATTCCGAAGTGCGTTTTGTTTGTCAAGAAAAAAAAGTGCCAGTTTAATGATAGCGGTGAAAATTAAGGAAATGTAGGGAGATATGGGGAGGTTCAACGTCTTACGGATCCTGAAAAAAAGGAGGAAGGTAAAAAAAATCCGGAAATGCCTTAAGGGCATACTCATTTTAAGGGAGGTCACTATCCGTCATGAATACCCTGACACCCACGAAAGCTTCCTTCCTGTTGTTGAAAAGAGACTTGAAGTCACTTCTGTGGGGGTTGTCCGTGGTGGGAGCAGGTGACTGCTCTAGTGTGAGGAGTCATACGCTTACAAGTAGGATATGAGCCTTCAGATGAGTGAGTCAGCGCAGGGTCGCCACCACAATAAAGAGGTCTGTACCGTCACATGATTAAGCGAGCCAATGAATACGGCAAGCATAAACACGCGCTATTCCTTTTAATGGGCTGAATGACAGGAAGACAAAATATAAATTTCTTTATCTGGAACGGGGAAAGTATAAATGCGATTTATTGGATGGATGCATGAGTCATGCCTCATTGAGGGATGATTTTTTGCCAATAACAAGAATGACAAACTGTTTGAAAATGGAGTGGGCAAGGGCTTATCGCGGCATTAAACAAAGCCATCTAACACTTATGTTCTTGCAATGAGCTAAGACGAGAAAACACGGAATGGAATTGATTGGATCGATTTAAAATGGCGACTCTGATGAGAGAAATGAATGTGGTGAAAAGGTGAGAGTAGCACAAGAACTCAATTACAAGGGAAGAATGCATCATCGCGAATTAGCGTACTTCTGGATTCCTATCGTTAGAACGCATTAAAGATGCTGCAACCGTTTCCACTAATGTAATCGATTACAGGTAAATTAATTTACACCTCCATTGTGTCATCGGATCAAATTACACACAATGATTTAATGATATATACCCTTAAGAGAATAAGCCGACACTTGTTAATCAGACCGTGCGAGTGCGGATGAGTGCTTTAGTTGGAAACCCTAATGAAGAATATTTTGCGACAAAGGCTAACGAGAAAACATAAATATTGTAGCAGCTTTTCACTGTAAACAGAGAGAAATGAGAAGGCTGAGTTATATTAAAGAAATGTTAGGAGTGAATTTGTTATGGTCAAGAAAAATATGGAAGACGTAATCATAGAAAATAATTACAGAATAATGACATACTTAAAATATAAATTCATTCTTTTACAATATGAAGATCATTCCCAACCATAAATTATTAAAATGAATGAAATTGCAAACTTTTTAATGGGAGAAATCCTCTGTAGAAAAGTCAATTATTTCTTTGAACAAGAAAAAACGGATTCATTTACGCGTACTTCATAATGTACTAAAGATTTTGAACTGTCAAGTATGAAAGTCAATGATATTTTTCGTGAAAATACCAATATCAATTCAAATAGACATGAAATCCCTTTGAAGCCTAACGATGGGAGTCACAATTCTATTTTCAAATTGAAAAAATGAGTGTAGGTCTGTCAATGTCGACGAAATGAAAAACAATACTGACTTTTAATAATCAAACCACTTTACTTTTCCACATAAACTTTTTAATTTTTACAACCCAGGTTTCGTTATAGCATAACATCATCCAGACCTGATGATGTTATGCTATAACGAAACCTGGGTTGTAAAAATTAAAAAGTTTATGTGGAAAAGTAAAGCGGTTTGATTATTAAAAGTCAGTACGAAGATTTTCCACCAAGTTACGCCAGAAACTGTTTTATTGAAAAACAATAGCCTAAGTCGTCCCACCAGCATAATTTGAGGACTGATTCTGTGCACGACCAGGGAATTTTAGTTTCAAATTTACTAGCTAAAATACCCCCAGAAAGATGAATGAATTGCCTTCGTAAAAGTAGGGATCAAAGACACGCAGTTTGCTCCAATGAGAAACTTTACCTTAAGTTGAAGATAGATTAACGAGTGTAATTGGAATTTCAATTTGGAAGGAGGATTACAGCAGGAAAAACGTAAGTAATGGCTTTCACTTCGTTTTTACTCGACATTTGGCTGCTTGAAAGAAATTAGGAACTCTTTCTCTGCCGACGCCTATATTTTAGCTATACTGTGGTGCGCCACCGTCCCTCTTACGATAAGTAAATGGCAGAAATCCACTCCCCTCCCCACTCAACCTTCCTGACCATCCTACACAAAACCTCTTCAAAGAACGGCAGGCCATTCGATCACTCGGTCCCAAGGGCGATTATCTTTTTGTTTTATTATTATCTTCTATAATGGGCTCATCGGAACGCGCCAAGCCCCTCGATGCATTGAAACAGTTGTAAAGGAAATCCGCTTAATTGATAGGGCGAAAACTGAGTGTTTCCTACGGAAAAAGGAGGAATTTTTCTGTCCGTCTCGTGCTCGGGAGAGTGAGAAAGAGATATAACAAGGGGATAAAGAACGTGCCGATAGTGACAATGATGAATGGGCGAGGAGGGAGGAGGGAAGGGGGGTGTCGGCAGAGGAGGGGGGTAAGGGGAGGGTCAGGGATGAAAGGGGAGGGTGTTGAGGGCCGAGAGCAGAGGGGAGGAAGGAGAGAAGTCGTGGGAGGGGAGGTTGGGATAGAGGGAAGAGAGAGGGGGCGAAGAGAGAGAGAGAGGGAGAGACGTTCCGTGAAAAACCCTCGCAAAGTGAAGAGAACCTGGACCCGTAAAGTGTCTCCGTGCGTGCGTGGGTGTGTTTGCGTGTGTGTGTGTCTGTGTGTGTGCGTGTGAAGCGAAGGGAGAGAGAGAGAGAGCGCGAGAGAATGGAGGATTCTGGTTGTTGAGAGGGGAGGAAGCGAGCGGGAGAGGGAGGGAAGAAATGCGTAGGGAGGGAAGAAGAGGTCGGGAAGGAAAGTGAGGAGAGAGAGAGGAAAACCGGGTGTAGCGGGAGGGGAGGCAGGTTTTGACTAGCGGTGTGCAGCGGGGTCGGAGGCGGGGGATGGGCGGTGGGACGGGAGTGTGGAGGAGGCGGAGAGGGAGGAAGATGGTGGGTGAAGGAGAGAGGTGAAAGGGCCACGGGACGGAGGGAAGGAAGGAGGAGAGATGGAAGGACCGGAGAGAGAGAGAGAGGAAGAAAGGGAGGGGGCGAAGGGAAAGGGGAGAGTTGTTTTAAGAAGAGGTGAGGATTCTAGTCCACACACACGCGAACTCACACACACACACCGCACCAACATTCCGGCGAGAATTAAAAAATAAAACAAGTCCGCGGCCCGAAGAACGGGGTGAAGAAGGGAGGGGAGGGGAACCTGCTGCTTCAGTCCTTCCCTCCCCCCTCCACACACACACACTCTCCTCGAGCCCTTCCCGCCCCTCTCGCCGCCGAAATCCTCCCTCACCTTCCACTCCCATGCGGTTGCTTGCAAAACCAATGTCTCGGGTTCGCACTGCGAAGAGGCATTCCCTCCGTAAAGGACCCCCGTCTCCGCACTTCCCTCTCCCCTTTGGCCACTCCGCCGGCCTGCCTACCCCCGTCAACCAAAACCCCCTTCGACCCCTCCGCGCGCCGCCCTTCCCCCTAAACTTGTGCCGAGTACCAAATGTACTCGGTACTAAATGTACCGAGCGGTGCTTGAAACCTGTGCGACTTTGAAAGCATGGTAGCTATAGCCGTTGAAAATTTTGATCAAGTAAAATAAATACGCATGCTCGATTTAAAAGTTATGCTTTTCATCGCAATTATGATGAAATATCTAGCGAGTGCATGAAATTTGTGAAAATTGTGCCCAATATGGAGCTTTAAGAAACTGTTGTCTTCTAATTAAGATAAAATCTAACTACTCCCTAACCAAATCCCCAACTACAAACCAACATGATGGGTTGAGGCAGGCAAAAATAGAACCCACGAAAACTAACTTAGAATATCATTTTTGCTATCAATGATTACTCAATAATTAGAAAGGAACAAAGTCCGCGACTATATATTTACCTAGAGTCATTTATAGCAACTTGTTGTACGATATAACGTTGATCTTACACTAATTCTGAAAGCTACTGTCCTGATCAGTGATTTTGTCCGGAATTTTTTACTCAATAATTTTTCTAGGTACATAGAGTGATACTACGTTCACAATTTTCATTAATCACTGAATGCATATTGTACTTGTGAGGTTAGCATATCCTTCTGCACTTAGTATTGAATGGTAATAATCACATACGCACGGAGTGGAAATACCTTAAACAAGCTTATAGAATAGTGAAACTTAGACTCCAATGTCTTGGTCAGTTTTCAATATTAGATACACTCTAAGAATCATGCCCGAAAAGACGAAAGTCAGAAGTAAAGAGATTATGAGATGAAACCACGAGGGACCAATCGCTCTTTAAAAGTAGTATGATCATGGATCTTCTTGGTTGAGAAAAAAACTCTTCCTGAAACTCGTTTGAACTGTATGAGAACGATAATCAATCAGTTTCATCTACATGGTGCACTGCAAGTCACCGCCCAGATGAGTGGCAGGATGTGCATCCACACACACACCAGGTAAGCACACATGTTTAGTTTCGATACACTTCAGCATACACAGCATGCCTGGATAGCTTCATTGGTCACTTATAGACTCTCCAGGTTCTTGGTGTGGTCTGCATTACATTTAAAAATACATCATAACACCAGCCCAACGTCGAGCTCAGCTAAAAGAGGTACTTTGTGCCTGGCCGAGCTAATAATGATGGCACATCATACAAGACAAGGGGATACGCTTTAATTTTTTGCCTTAATGTCTGGGAACAAATTGTATTTGTATTACTTCCATTGTTAAAATCTCCCTTTCCATGGACAGAGAGGCATTTACAATCCCTGAATTCAACGGTATCTAGCCGTTATCGCCATACTTTAGTAGTGAATTTCCAAGACACACTAGATATGTAGTAACAGTACATGGATTCCATTGGTGAGTCAGTATAGGAGCCTAACCTAGATATCGATTTCTGAGTATAATTCCGTTCATTGGTGGGTGACCTTAGCTCATCGGGCTAGAGGCAGACAATTTTAGCGATTACGAATTCAGCGCCTAAACTCAGGTGAACGCACACAACATAAGCCAAAGCTCCCTCCTCAATTGGATACACGCCCTCTTCACAGGCGAACCTCCTTATACCACGGCTCTGCATACCATAACATTCCTCCCTTTACCCACCCACTCCAACCCAATTCCCACAACATTACCCCTGGAGAACTACCCCTGGCACCCCGCTCGGCTAACCCCCATGACCAATCCATCACCAACAGCAGCAGTAAGCAGCAGCCGCAGCCACTGGTCAAGCACCAAGGCTGCGTCCGCGCTTCCAGGAGGGAGACGCCGATCATCAGGGGTTGACCTTCAGCGTCTCCGGCGCTGTTTCACCGCAGGTAGGCCTGCCGGGGATGCAGAGGGAAGGGAGGGAGAGGAACTCCACTCCCACCTCTCCCTAACCCTCCGCCCTCCCTCCCTTGCCCTACCCCCTCCGTCTTCCACACCGCCCCTCCCTCCGTCCGAGCTGGAAGCTGAGAGAGAGAGAAAGCGAAAGAAAGAGAGAGAGAGTGGGCCGAGGAGGGCGGTTTGGAGGAACCGGAGAGGGAGACCAGGAAGGACTAATCGATATCCGCTCCCTCTTCCTCCTCGTCCGCGCTCCCCGGCCTGGCCGCCTCTCAGCGGCACTCTTAACTTTTGTCTTTCCTCTTTTATACATCGCCCTCTCCTCCGCTTCCCCCTTCCACTCCTCCCCTCCCTCCGCCAGGCCTTCTCTTCCCACACCCTCCCCTTCGCCACTCACTCACCCCAGCCTACTACGCGCTCTCCACAACAGACGAGCGTAGCATAGGGTTGACGATAGAGCGTTAGAGGAAAGAAGGTCAATGGTGAAGTTTGAACTCTCACACAATTCTCGTAGCATGGAATCAGTAGGATGATTCAATAGTTTTCTACGTAGTATCTTCCCAAGCTCTCCTTCCTCTCCACGACTGATTACTTATCGTTATAACTTGTTGGTCGTGCGGACTCTCAGAATCTTAAGACAGGATTAGGACTTCCTTAGTGCAAAGAAATAGCATTGTACAAAAACATAAAACCCAAAAGTTAAAATAATTCACCTCTTATCTCATTTGCTACATAAGTCACGCATCTTTCCGCATTTGCGTGATACTCAGCTGTCATAAAAGGCGTGTGGCAGTTGGTGTCATGATTCCAGCGTTTATTAGAGTGATTTTGAATAGACGTAAAAGATTATAACGATGCTAAAACAAAGTTTACCAGGATGGGTGGTATCAGGAATGATTTTATTTGCAACTTTCCTCACGAAAATTTCCTTCCGAGCTTCTATTAATATTTTCGTAAGTGGGAGTAATTCAAGGAACCCTTTCATGCTATCATCTCTGATAAATTAATATTCATATTTATTTACAAAATAATCAAATATCGATAATATAAGAATCAAACAATGGTCTTTTACACTGAATACATAATAAACTAATTGAGTTAGCAAAAACTAAATGAAAACAAGGTGACGACTAGAAAATACGAAATGAAAGTGAGAAATATCAAGCACTGTACCGGACAAGAAGCGCTTGGAGGTCACTATATTTCTAATGCGCCTGGTGAAAGTGTGACGGAAGATGAAGAATTGAGGAGTAGGTAGAACAGAGTGAGCGGAATAATTAAGGGACTCGATAGAACGAAGATCGCTAGGAGAGTAAAGGAGAAATTTCGGTAGGAGTTCGCCGATGCGCGTAGAGCGGACAGGGGTATGAAGAAAATGGAATGGAAGGATATCGTTTGACATCAAGTAGTGACACGATTTCAAGATGCTTAGTCCTTAGCATTCATGGATGCAGAAGACACAGATATTCCGACTTTCAATTTACATACAGGGCTATAGGAAATGATTCCTAGTTCAAAAGAAGGGCTGAGAATGACGACGTCAAAAGTAAAATGAGCCGATCAATACTTGATCGGTGTTAAGACTCGTCAAATAGTAGACGACAATCATCGCCACAGTGATAATTTTTGCCGTAATGCTTGTCCCACGTCAGTCAATATACTCAATCACGAATCACTACACCCCTACGCCAAGGTGAAGGACATCTCTCGACGGAGCACGTGACAAAAATAAACATCCGTGAATCTCAACCCATTCCTCTCCTCTCGCGTTCCATCGTTCACTGGTAACCGCGGATATCACTCCGGGTTTTGAATTCCTCGGGAAAGCGATTCCTTTCCCAATGGGGAGTAAAGTATGTGTTAGCATTCCTCAGTTGTTCTCATAATGGAGTGAACGTAGAAGGCGAACCCGAGATCCCTAGATTGCTGTATACTATTTTACAAGATCACAGAGCATGTTAATACATGCAGTGACTGATCACGCTGAAGATAAATATTGCAGGATTCTTTCGCAGCCATCCCAACACCACGAATAATATTTCCTTCCCGTCTGTCATAAAAGAGTTGGAATCCACAAAGAGGTTGCGGCAGAAGCTGAATTCATGACACTTGATAAGGAACAAGTTGTTGCACATTACGATTTGTAAGAACTATTTCAATTGATTTTACTGCAATGCCAACACATTTTGCGGCGCGGAAGCCAAGAGATATTCTTGTTATCATTACCATTCTCGTTATTAGCGGCAGTAATAGCAGTCGTCTGACAGCTTAGGATTCGTTTTTGATGAACCTTTGGACTACACACTGCTGTAAGCCTAAGCCATTAGTAACATGGCACAAAATGTCTTTAGACTCCGATACTTCATATTCCAATAACTCTTTATTTATCTCTTCGTACTTTCAACATCCCTATCGAGGCCAAATCAAGTGATTGCTCCGGGAGCTTCTACTCGAAATTAAAACCGAGTGCTGTTTTCGGTGCCATATTTTTCTAGGAGACCATTGGTGGCACAGAATAAGATACTGGTCCTCGAATCCTGCACGTTGCGAATTACACAGGCTAGAAGGTAAAGTACAACACGAGCTCTATCCTCACCTAACTCACCAACCTTATGGTCACCTCCTGGCTAACCTTATTACTTATTTTCATCGGGTTTAGATTTTTATTTAAATCAAAACTAAAAACAGACAACTAAAATCATATAATTCATTAATTCTGTGCAAAGCAGCTGCTTCCGATTTTCATTTATCACTACACATCCTTTTAAAGCTTAATTAGTGAACTTGATGGAAATAGTGATTCAACACAGATACCACCCCAAAAATGTAAATACATCAAAACAAGTTCCTCGAAAAAAATGTCCTTGTGTTAAAAAACATCAAATCCAATCCTTGGCAGATGCCCGTAATAGATTGATCACGCTTAAAAAGGGAGGAAGTATTATGAATTTCACCGATAAGAGAGGAATCATCGTGGAAAATTAATTCATCATTCCAGGAGAAATGAATTTCCAACCGAAGAATAATATATGTTTATAAAGACGCGAAGTTAACATTTTAATGACTATACACAGATTTAGACCTAACTCCCTTAAGATGTCATCTTTGAGTCTAATAATTCTAAGTTTCATAACTGTTACTCTGATAGAGAAGTTAATGGTTACAGTTCCAAGAGAAAGTCTGTTACTCTAAACCGCTTCAATGAAAAAATGTTTTGGTCTGGCCGAAAAGAATTATTCAAAAAGGATCTTTGTTGAAGGCAGTGTGGAGAATCAGAGTCACGATCGCTTGGCTGAAGGAGAGGACAACTCCGGACATCAACGATTTATCACCTAAGTTAGAACCAGCGTGCAAATACGAGTGATATTGACACAAATGGGCACAGGAATGTTAATGAAAAAACTGAAAGGACGGCCAAGAGAAAGAATGAGATATTCAATAACGCCACATGAGTGTCTTTTACATCCTCACCAGTTTTTTCCACTGATTGGAAAAAAAAGACTGGTTTTTGTTAGCCGGTAGAATTAGGAAACCCTACTCCAAGTTGGGAATAGTTGCAAACTTTTCCGATAAATTAAAATAAAGTACTCTCTTATTTTTTTGGGAAATATTTTTTTTAGACTTTAAATAATGAATTCATAAATTATATATATATATATATATATATATATATATATATATATATATATATATATATATATATATATATATATATATATATATATACGCGGGTCGCAGTGGTCTAGTGGGTAGAGCGTTGGACTACTGACCGGAGGGTCCCGGGTTCGATTCCCGGGCAAGGCACTTTGGGCACCTGCAGCTCCACCCAAGCTAGTTGATTTTTCGGGTACCAGATCATCCTGGGAAACCATAACCGGTACAGGGAAAGGAACTGGCCCCCCTACCCTGATGTGTGAATATTCACACGCCGTCGGGCTTGGTACATGGGTGAGCTCTACCATCACCTACTAAACCGACCTTCGGGTTGATTACTGTGTTTATGGTTTATATATATATATACATATAATATAAATGCATTTATTTAACTAGATGTTATATTACGGCAGTAAAATCATCCCAATTATCTTATGTCCCTATTTGGCATTTGAACGTGAGCTAATCCATCGGGGAGAACGTCCTTCCAATGGAATTCACCATGTCAAAATAACAATTATTTTATGTTATATACATTTTAATACCAGCAAACTTAAAGAATAAGTGGAAAAAAATAAATTTACACAGTTAAAAAATTAAATACTGAAAATGTTTATAAAACTTGTAATGAACAAAAAACGCTAGCAGGTAATTTAACTAGCAGCATGCTGGGCTATCTTTTCAATACTAAGCCTGCACCTTTCATCAAAAGGTGTACATGTTCCAATCTGTCCTCAAATAGAGGCAAAGTATACACCCATGAAACTCCTTTAGGTAATATCTACACAATTAGTATTTTATATCCCGGCTAAAATGATCAGGTAGATATTTCCAATACGTATTAAAACATTTTTCCTCGGTATTTAACGGCTGGCACAAGGTTAACGGTTTACAATGAGATTAAGACAATACAACTTCATTAAAGTCGATTGCTATCTCAACTATGAATTTAATAAGGATACTGGGCCATAAAATTGTTACCTATGTGCTCTTATCCTTCCTCAATTACTCATAAAACTCACTTTAACGTCATAAAATGAAAATGCATCTCTAAGTTTTTCGTAACAGACAAATAAGTGCGTTGGAATTCCTAGCTTTAGTGACAATATTCAGAGATTTAGATATTCCTCCTTATTCAACCCATTCACTTCTATCTTTCACTATTAATTTCGCCCAGAAGAACTTGTGATATTCAGGCAGTTTGTACATAACAGCAATCCAACCAGAAAATTGAAAAATTTCAAGAAACTGTAACAGTAACTTTAACGGAGTCACCCGCTATGTGTGCATTATAATGCAACCATTTCAGAGAGTAAAAATCATTCGCCCTGACCGGGATTCGAACCCGGATGCCTCGATATCCGGCCGAGTGCTTTAACCAATTAAGCTACCGAGACGTCCTCTTACACTCTGAAATTTTGGGGGCTTTAAAGGAACAAGATGTTATGACGAAATACCGTACATACAATGTCACAGGCATTCGTAGTCGTGCGCGACGCGCCACAGTCCACGATGTTAATAAAGCCAATTTCAAACACTTAGGCTGTTCATACCTTAGACAAATTTCAAGAAACTGTAACAGTAACTTTAAGGAATTCAAATTCTCTTGGTCATCACAATTTCAAATCTTTTAACGTTACCAATCATTCACAAAAGGTGGGAGTTCGTGTTTGCAGTCACTTCGAGTGCAGGCAGCATCCGTAATGGTTGGATCTCATTACAGGACATAATTTTTCTAACTTTGCCAAATTTGTTCGAGACGGGCTAATCTGAAAATGCTTAGGGCTCTTTCCAGGAGCGTGTTATATCGAAAACATTGGAGTAACTAACTGATCTCGATCGCACATCTGGAAATATCTGGCACATTCTCGTGTAATTCTCTGAGATGAAATCTCGCCTTCCCTATCGAAGATCATAGTATTACAACAGTGAGGAATTTTCAAAATTATCATCTCCCTATCATCAAAACATCCGAATTTCTTATCGAATGAGACATTGGTCCTTCACAACAACATTCCCAAAAGACACGCCCTCTGAACTACCTTCTCCATATATTTTTTTTAAACAGCCCTTAAGTTACACGGGAAGCAATCTCTTTGTGCTTCCAGTACGTGCCAATCTTATATCTCTCACTGTCCATCATTATACTTCGGACTAATTTCTCCTCGCACTTAATTCTTATGGGTTCATTACTGGAATAGAGTTTGAATCGGTCCACAATAATTACTCCTTCAAAATGACGGAATAGTCGGAGAGAATAAAAAACCTAATCCAAAAGGTAAAATGAGCACCCCGTAGCAACACAGTAAAAAAAAAGGGTAAATGATGCACACCTCCGCTAAATGCTGTAATGGCATAAAAACTCTTTGCACTTTTCTTATACGCCTCAAAATTAGTTACGATGCTTTAAATCGAAAGCTGTTAAGTATCACCCACTAGAAAGTAAACAGGATGCTTACCGCATATTTCGTTCAGAGTCACGGACGCCGAGGCAACGAAATCAAAATCAAAGTAATTAGCCAGCAATTTTATTTTTTTATACGTTTCTGTCGCCTCCAAATCGGAGCACGTATTATATGAACCTTTGACTGAGAGAGTGGAATCGAAGCGATTATTTCGAGCAACGAAAAATGAACCAATAGCCTCTAATTACTCAACGGCTACGTCTCTATCGACCGATTCATCGTCTGATTAATAATTAGCAAAGCGCGAGAATGAAATCATATCCTGAGCATCGGCCTCTCGGCATCTTAAACTGATAAGCAGCGGACTTCCGACGTCGGTTTATTTCATAGAAATTTCCTTGACTTTAGCGATGTACATAGTTTTCCCCACCGCGTGTAATTTCCCTCAACTAGACATTAAGAGGAAGTACTGGAGATGGTGGGTGAGGAGAGGGGTTTGTTGAGAGAAATCTTATGGAGGCAGGAAAAATGGATGAAAGGCGTGTTGAGCGGTAGTTGAATGTTGAAGAAGGTAATAGAGGGGAGAATGTTGGGCAAGTGAGGAAAGGGCAGGAACAGGATAGGGATGTTGGATGGGATGAAGGGAGGAAAGAAGTACACAGAGATGAAGAGGGACCTAATGTAGATTAGGTTGCCGGATTGGGTTTTGTTTGGAGTTACAAAATGTTCATTTGATAGTTGTGTCCATCCAAAAACCTACCTTAACCGGTAGATTACCTAATAATAGACATCAAGAATTGTTTAAACCAATTGGAGTGTTTCCCAGAGAAGATACATTGGTTAGATCCCACTCCGACCAATAGGAGCGGCGCGGATGACTCAATTGCATTAATTTTGGAACGCACCCGGTACAAACCAACAACCAGAGGTTCAGCGGACACATTTACCTTAGTCTTTTGCCTACGCTTGTAATGTGATGACAGGAATGATTTTTGCCAAAATTAAAAAAAAAACCCTTTCATCCCTAACGTAAAACCCACTTTTCGATGGGACGACGGTGAGAGAATGAGGGGTATGTAATAAGCACACACATATGCTAGGATATATGCCGAGAAATCTCAGCGAATAGGACTAAAAGCGCCAATAATAACCGTCATTTCCAACAGAGGTAATCACTTGATCTCCAATCCACCAATTAATTCGGAATGGGCCTGAAGGAGAGCAGAAAAAAAAATACGGATTCCTACGTCCTTTCAGCGAGCGGGCGGAGCGCACAAGAGCAAGTGGGGAGAACCAACGACATGCCACGGAGGCGAACACCCGATCAAAGTCTCCCACCTTAAAAACGAATTCCTCTTGTCCTCGGAGAAGTTTTGAAATTTCCGCCCATCGGACATTTTCCAGAGAGGGAGAGGAGGAGAAAAAAAAATACGGAGGGGGTGGAGAAAGAAGGGAAGAAAGGCCGACGGATTTTGAGGAACACAACCGCGGGCCGACGCAAAATAAAATAAAAAATCTAGAAGGAGAGAGGGAAGGAGGGGATCGGGAGGTAAATTCGCCCAGACTGGTTCTCTCCTCACACCCCTTCCCCCCCCCCTCCGTGCCCTTTTTAATTTTTATACGGAAAGTCTTAATGAATCTCTTCCCACCGAAAAATCGATGCGTTAGATAAGTGAATAGAGTAGATCCAGAAAGGAGAGGGGTGGAGAGAGAGAGGAGACATGGAAGAAGTAGTGGGAGAAGAACGGGAATTTTCGACTCGAAATTTAGACTTAACTACCGACTCTGGGGCCACCTCCTCACCTTCCCCCTAAACCCCCATCCCCCCTTACCCATTCTCTCCTATAAGGCTCATCAAGCGATGCCATCGATTTTAATTTCCGAGTGAGGAAGGGGACGCGTAAGGAATGGAGAGGGAGGGGGGGTGAAGCCGAGCAGATGAGGTACACGTGTGACGACCAAAAAGCCTCCACACACACACACACTCTCGACGCTTTCCTCCCCTCCACATAACTTACCGTCCACGGAACTTCCAACTTTAGGGGGGAGCGGAGAAGGGTTGGGGAGGTGGAGGGAATGTATAGGCGGGGAGGAAGGTCCAGCACTTCTTCTTCTTCTTCTCCCCAAAATC
The DNA here is from genome assembly GCA_037158775.1 of Hetaerina titia. Lineage (NCBI taxonomy): Eukaryota > Metazoa > Arthropoda > Insecta > Odonata > Calopterygidae > Hetaerina > Hetaerina titia. Next base: position 67,190,351 of record CM073773.1, read on the forward strand.
CCCACTCCTGTCCCTCGCCCTCCCTGCATACCCGCCTCTTCCCCCTCCCCACACCTCCCCCGTCTCTCCTTCTCCTTATGGACTCTTTTTCCCTTTCATTAAAATATAATAACAACACCGGGGGAAAAAAACGAGATAAAACTTAAAGGAAATCTATTCCCCCACCACCACCCGCCGCTACTCCGAGTGGGCGGAGCTCCGAGATCGAATTCGTGCAGGAAGCCAAAACCCATTTCCAAGACAGAGCCTTCCTTCCCTCTTCCTCCGCCTCCCCCCGTGCCACCGAAAATTTCTCCACTACCCTCCCCCCACCATGGTCCCTACCGTTGCCCTCTCTTTCCCCCCCTCCCAATTCTCCCCGCCCCACTGTCATAACTCTCAGGCGTAAGCACCGCCGCCGCGGCCCCGACTGATCGGTCGCTCCCTCCGCCGCCCCCAACCTCCCCCTTCACCCCTCCGGCGCACACCTCTTGGGGCCCTCCCCTCCACAACCAATTCCATACCGGCTTGGCTATCCCTCCACCGCTTCCCCCTCAACCTCTTCATGCCTTCCTCTCCCCTCACCCCTGGTGAGTCTACCTCCCCGTCTTCCTCGCGGATTTTCCCCAGCCGAATATACCATGCGCTCGCTGCATGCCTTTTTATTCGCGAACGGCTAAGTCCCTCGATTCGGAAACATCATGAACTGGTCGAAATACATCTAATGGATGGACACTTTTTCCTCTTAAATATTTAGCCTACCTGAGTCATCACAGTCCGTTTTTCGCCTGAATCGAATTACCATCCTGAACCATAGACCGCAAGTTTGACTTCTGCCTGGGGCATCGACTTAACCCTTGTCAAAATATAATTGGTAGTGTAGAGTAAGCAATATTTTGTAGACCAATAAATTGCTAGCTTTACCTTCGGTCGATTTATTATAAAGTTAGCACTACCTTTACTCGCTACGTAAACATTAATGTTATGACTTCATAGACTTATATTTATGTACTTCTGGGTCATTGTTACGAAAACCTTGACTCATATTTTTGTTTACATTAATCTTCATTTCATAACTTTGAGTTATTTATTTATGTGTTTCCCAGGTGGGATTATAAAAATGTATCGTACCACCTGATGAATGCAGTGCCAAAACGTATGATATATGCTCACCTTCACCTATGTGCTCTATCCTTCTATCCCTCTTTTTCATACACGCCCGTGCATTCTTTATCAACGAACATGCATCACCATTTCTACTCCTCAACTTTATTTTCACTTTTATGCAATGACTTCCTTCTATCCAGTGCCAAATTTTTGCGCTGAAAACTTACGTGTATTCTATCCGACGATGCCAATAATTTCCAGACGTCCGACAACTTAAGTTCCAAATTTAGTGTTAGAGGTAAACGACTGTCTCGAAACAAATATTAGTCAAAATGCTGTGACATAGTGTCGCGTCAAAAATATTGTCCGGCCGAAGAGGGCGTATGGTGATGTAGTCCAAATAGAAAGACACCTTTACGCGTTAAGCAAGGCTTGATGATATAGCTATATCTCCTGGCACGCATTAAGTTACCCGACGGTCATGCAATGTCCGAAATGTAAGCGAGATGGCCAAGTAGTGCGAAGGTGAAACGTGTGTTTGAAGAAAACGGTGTAAACTATTAATAAACGCTATGAATATGCTTTCAGATCCGTGGGGCAGAATTAGAGGCGATGATCTTCGGCTGGTAGTGTACTCGACGGCTGACCCCAAGGACACGACCCCCGCACGCCCCTTAATCGGTCGGCACGGACCTTTTCTTGCCACATGAAGATTTACGATACCGGCGCTACTTGGTGCGCCTAAAGCCAAAGCGCGAGATAGACGAGGAAGCGAGGTGGAATCTTATCAGCCGAAAACTCGCCCTTCGGTGAATTCCCTGAGAATTTTTTTTTGTTTAAGCACCCACTTCATACCATTCTCCCGCATGGGATTATTTTCATTCGAGACGAAGAACGGCGGCCGGAACGGGATGGGTGTGGAGGGGAAGGGAATGGGGATAGGCAGGGAGAGGGGGAGTCTGTGATGGATTGGTGGGAGGGGAGAAGTTGTCCCGGCCACCGATTAGGGTCGATGCCGAGGAGCACACCTTTCCCGAACCCGTACAGTTATTAACAGCGAGAAGGTAATGACTACTTGGTATGTGATTGGGAGGCGGGCAGGCGAGCGTGGAGGGGGAGAGTGAGTTCGGAGGCGTAGTGGTGGGGGAGGCGGGGGAGGGTGGAGGCGGGCGTTCCCGAATGGCCGAGGAGGGGGCACGGCGGTGGTGGTTGGTAGGATGCGGAATGAAGCGGGCGGACTTGAGGGTGGGGGGATGGGAGGCATAAGAAATGATGGATCCCGGCGCATAGTCCGCGCCAAGTCCCCCTTTTTAACTATTCAATTTCAAAGGGTTCCGTGAGCAGTTTCATGGATGACCGTTTTTTTCGCAGGCGTGAAAAAATGCCTCGCCATTCACTCCACCGACCTATGGCCTGGCAATGGGATGTACGCGACGCTTCTCTTGGATGGGCGATAAATTTTGACGACTCCTTTGATGCTGATGTTAAACAGTTAGATGAGAGACCGTCGAAACAGAACTGACTTCCCTTCGAATATTTACATGGGTGGCATCAACCTCAAAAGAAGTAGCAGAGGAATATTAACAACAGAAAGAAGGAATTAAACTTCAGAAACGTCCCGGAGTTTCGAAACTTTCCAAAAATGATATAATATCTCAATCGATCTTTTCCATTTGCGATATTCCTCACCATTTTCCCTTTTGGAAACCAATATAACCATTCAATTGGCCGTCAACCCCAACATAACTAATGTTTTCTCCGCGTCCAACTATTGCAGAAGGGGAATATAGTCTTAGGGGTGAAAAGAAAGCACTGAATCCTTTGGCAGAAGCGACTAGCTCACGCAAACAAAGCTGAGAAGGAAATATGAACCTAAACAGAATATAAAAATTGATCACTTTACATGCATAACGGATCCAATTGAATGGATATCAGAGTTAAGACCGAAGTAAAAACGTGAATAAAGCCCAGTAAAGAAAGCCTTTACTGGGCTACATTTGGGATCGACTTCTACTTTTTCTTCAGTAAAACACCACATATTTTCTTCTCTATCAAAGCAGAAACCCATAAACTAACATCTAGTAACGTCGGATTAATTAATGATTTCTAAATATTCATTTCATTTAGAAAATTCGCGCAGTAATAATAACTTAAAAAGGAAGAGCTATTATGACACACGCGATAAATACACATAAATATACGTGTACATAGGGAATAATTCACGAAGACAGCAATGATTGTCTATTTAACAAAATGAGATAACATCCTAATATTATTACTTTTAGTCAATCGCATTGACAATGAGAGATCAATAGAAATAAATACCACATCAATTTATGATATCCTGGTTCTGACTATTCAATGGATTCAAATTATGCAATAAGCTTTCATTACAATCCTCTGGGTATTACTCAATACGCGACAACAAGTTTGAAAATGAGATCATAAATAAATAGGCGACTCGTTAAAAAAATATGAACACACGAATTGTATGATGGACAAATTACGACGTTTTTGCTGTCTTCCAACAGCAGTCAGCATGCAAGGTAATTATTAACCCTTGTAGAGTTAATTCCACGGAACTAAGAAAAAAACCATAACAGTCAATCAAATACAACGAGCTGGAGAATGTTGATGGTCTTCCATACGTGTATCTATCAAGAATAAAAGTTAATATGTAGTTTAAATGGAATACTAGGACCGGATAATCTTAAAATCACCTTCGAGGGTGAGTCACGGATGTACCTTCATTTTACTGGTTACAATTTTAGCTCAATCTTCACAGATTAACGCTTAACGATCCCATGGCGGCAGCCATCACACTCTTTTCCACTACATAGGCTAGAGGGCGAGAAGAATAACTTTTTTTTTCTATTTTCCACTTATTGGATACGTGCTGGATTTTCGCAATTAAATCGTAGCTGCCAGTTCCGCCTATGATTTCATCGTGGATATTTTTCAATAATCCTTAATCATGCATGACTGATTACCGCTTTCGTAGAGGCCGTATAAGTAAGTATCTGTACGCTCAGGGATGGGCTCCGTTTCGTAAGACACCTAAATTTTGGTTTGATTTTTTTTTAAGGCCGGAAAGGACTCCTCATCACATCAATCCCGGATTGACAATCCGTCCCCACATTCTCGAAAAATTGCCGATCTCGGAAATTGTGCATTAATTTCGTGAATTGCAGGAATTTTCCGAACCATCAGCATCGTTCGATCCTCCGGAGAGACGAAGATGATCGCCGGGTCAGGATTCTTTCCGGTCACCTTTGCCAGACGTGGAGCTCAACATCGAAATTATATCGTAAAACGCGTTCAGACGAGGTGTTTCGGTGTGATTTTATTATTGTTTTTTTTTTAATTCGGTTATAATAAAGTTTTTCCGTAAGCCAATTTGGTGAGGGAGAGAGAGAGACCTTGATGGTTACCGGAGGAGAGCGAGCACGGAATGAGCGTAAATGCGAGGACGTGAGAGAACGGCCCATGCCCCACCGCCCCCCGCAGCCACGCCTCCACGTGTACTAAGGACGAGATCAGCCGACTTGAAACGTGTCAAACTCAAGAGGTTTTGTGTTTGCGGCAGCGTAGGATGGAACGAGGCAACTTGAGAGGGCTGCAAAGCTGTCACAAGTAAATTTGAGGGGGCTGTACCCGAAAATTTCAAAGAACCCGCCCCTCTCTTCATTTTTCCCTTACACTCATTTCAAACCATTAGTTTTTGTTTCGTCCAACGATGAACTGACTGCAGCCTAGCAACAGTAGTCTTCTCTTATGAATCAAAGTTTTCTTACGCCCTGCGAGCTATTATTTCATTCGCATTCTTTACAAGGTTTACGGAATTGACCCTTGGGTCTTTTTTTTTGCGTAACCTTCCTTTCCTTTTACGTAGCTAACGACATCATATTTCTAGAAAAAAGAATGGCCTGGCTGGTCAACAATTTCACGACAAGCCGCCGCCGCTGCAGTGGTAGTTAAGGATGGCGTATTAGGACATCAACCGAGGAGACTCGAAATAATAGAAAAAGATAAGTAAATAGGGGGACAATATGAAAACAATTTAATGTCCGACAGTATTGTAATCGCGAATAATGTAAGGGAAAAAAATATTAGTTTTGCTTCTTCGTTCGGTAGGCAATGTCTCATTCTGGAATTTGGTATTGGACCACTCTCTAAACGTCGCAGGGAATCTCGAAAAGTATACATCCTTGTAATAAATTTCGGTTTCCAATCGATCCTAGCCCGGATCAAAATTTTTCTAAAACGAGTGACCGAGTTTTTCACGATTTAAGACGCGTTTCTCTGCATTTTGCGCATTTCGTCCATTGGTGCTTCATTGGGTCGATTGCAAACACTCACGGTCTACTTGATATTGAGTTTGGATATATAAAAATCGTGTATGGGAATATGAGTGAGAGAGGAGAACGGGGATTACAGGTAGAGACAGTTAGTACGGTCAAGTACTTCAATCCCAACCGTAACCACCTATAAAAGTACTTACACATGGAACACGTCAAATTTTCTCTCCGCTTTCGTCAATTCCACGAATCACAAAAAAACACTTGAATGCTAAGTCTATAAATTACATGCCATCGAACCGGCACCGGGCTACCTTAAACGTTAAAAGCTCTTTCTTTAATTTCATCTTTGACATTATACGACCACTTCAACCCTCGTTCCCATCAATCCGAACGCTTTTATTCATAATTTGAGCGCGAATTTGATAGAGTTACTGTGGCTATTTTCGCATGCATAATAAAAAAGAAAACCCAAAGGCATTTCGACAATGTAATCCCATCAGTAGGGATTCCTCTTCTTCCATAGGCTTAAGCTTACCGTCGAGATAATTACGTTCGGGGTGATTTTGAAGCACTCAACCCACAAATTAGGGGAGCCATAAAAATAGACCGAGACTCGAATGAAGAGGAAGGGGGGAAAAATTATAAAAAAAATCTCTTCCCGCCTCTCGGATCTCACCTTGGACCTGCTTGTATCATTTTCCCAGCGTCACAGTTCTCCGCCCTTCCACGGAGATTCCCTCCCTTTTTAACGAGAGCGCAGCAATATCTCCGCATGGATTGTTTAATTATTTGATGGTTTGTGCCCTCTGTGATGTAAGTGGCGACGGGTGCAATCATGCGCCCCAGTCATTCTCCGTGGTGGGAAAAGCACCAAACTCTCTCAATTAGACCGGTGACGACGAATTAGAGCGCTCCAAATCACGAAATTTAGGTCTCCCCTACGACATCGTGGGAAACAAATTCCCATGGACCAGATAATATAATAATTAACAATACTGCTGCGCAAGTATTATGTCATAAATACTTAGAAGATGGCATCGTTCGGATCCATAAACCTTGAGAAAAGATTTTACCTAATTATCTGTCAAGAAAACAATTTATATGATTCCTTCACATAATTAAATGTATTAGGTACCAAAACCAGTTTTGGTTCTTCACGGACGATCAGCAATCTTATGACGATCGTTTCAGGAAAAGCGAAAAAATGGAATACTTAAGGCTACCGCAAAATGTCTTATTCAGTAAAGGTCGTGCATTCACAATTTTTGAGGTGTATAATGACGTTAAAGTTAACAAAGTCATGCAATTCCACATATTACGGTGCCTGAATCTTGTAAAGATTTCAGCATAGTTCTTTAAGTTATTTATGCCATTTAAAAATCTCAACGCCGTATGTCTAGTATGTGCGGTATTGGAATGGATGTCAATGAAGCAACTTTTTTCTTAAAGTCATACTATAGCTGAAAGCACCCTCCACATTTTCTGTGGTCATCCGTAACCAGTGAGGCATATCCCACGCATAAGGGGACGTACGCGTTTGGTGAGGGAGAAAGAGTCGCAGAGCTGGGGGCATGGGGAGTGCATATGGTCATGATATTTCGCACTAATCATGGAGTTGCAACAAAGGTGAAAAAGGTCACTTGCAGGGGTACACGTTCGCCATAAACCAGGAATGGACTATAAAATAATGGTCCTCAAATATCCAAAATATTAAATCTTTTTATTTTGTAAACACAATGCTCTATGAGGGTCGGACTCAAATGACGAATTTTCCGGTCGAGGAAAAAGAGCACTAAGAAGATTGAATCTTAACATTGCAAAATTGGACAATTCGCGGTCTCTATAGAGGTACCGTGAGAATGCGGAGCCTTAAAAGAACCCATCATAGGTTAAGCGGCAGCGGCAGGGTAAAAAAGAAAAAGCTTTACATTCACGGTTCGTTGCATCACGGAAATGTGATCAAGAGCCAGACAGTTGGAAACGGAAAATACGCTCGCGAACTTGGGGCGAAGCTCTGAAACAGCGAATTTCTAGACGCCGACCTCGCCTTCCAAACAAGATTCCCACGTGAGGACGTGCAAGAGCAAAGCGTCTTTCAAGTCGCTAATTCGAAGACTCGTCGCGTTTTCTAATTACGCCGGATCGCCAGGAATCCGCGCAACCCCCGAAGGCGTATGTCAATCCCGACTGAGGAGTGTGTGTGCTCTCCTCTCCACCTCCCCGTTGACTCTCGCCCGGTCAACCCCACGCAGCCCTTTGCCCCCCCGCCCACAAATTAACCCACCCTCGCTCCCTCCCATTCCCACGTCCACCCCCCGGGACTCCACTCGCTGCAACCCGCTCCTGCTGCAAGTGTACAGCAAAAGGGGGCCGTTTAAATTGGCTCGCTGGTAATTACTGGAGGCGAAAGCTCGCCTACTCTCCTCATACACCCCAACACCCTCCAACCCCTCCGTCTCCACTCAGGAGGGAAGGAACGTGGGTGAGAGTGCACACCTAGTCGTGGAGGGGTAACGTACTTTACACGGCGTCGGCGTGCTCGTGAGGGAATCTTCTTACCACCCCATTTCCTCCTTCCCCCCCCCCCACACACACCCAAGATCGCGTTCGAGGAGCACGCATCGGTCGGGGGATTCCTTTTAATCCTCTCCCAGCTTTGCCTGTCGCACTCGCCGGAACAAGCCGTGACAGACGCGCACAAGCGGGCAAGAAGTGCCGATGGCGGTAAGAATCCGGCGAAGCAAGGGAGCGGCGGGGAAGAACGAGGGGACAGGTGGGTTGAAAGGGGGCAGAAATCGTAGCAAAAGCGAGAGAGCGAGGGAAGAGCATTTCCAGTTCGCGTGCCAAAACAGGATACAGTGTTAAGAGAATGGAATCCCACGAGCTAAATCCTTTAATCCAATTAGGATTAGTTTTGTTAAAGAGTCAGAAACGATACAAAAATCGAGTGGTTTTCGCTTTGGACATACCGTTGACATAAAATTCATACGAAAAACAAAATCTCATCAGCACCTCTCACCTCAAAACGCAATCATTAAATTAACGGTATAAAATGGTCAGATGTACCCAGCATCTCTTCCCTACTGCTCTACTCGTTCGCTCTGCTCTGTTCTTACCATACTTTTTTCGCGGCTAACACTTTTGCTTATCGTTCAATGACTTCATACCTACTCTCTTGTCCACGAGACCTAACATTTCTCCTCTTGGGAGTATCCGAATAGTTTTAGCGATATATATCATATTTGAAACTTCCGACTTCTTCTTATGTAATCTGTAAATTCATGACTTGACATGAAAATGACTTCTTACGTGAGTAGGAAAGTCATATAATAATACGAGGCCAGAGAAACAACTCACTGTTTATTTACTGTGCCCCTAGCGCAGTAGTAACCCATGGGATTATGAGTTTATTTTATTACAATGAAAGGGTTCGCTCTGAAGTACATCTCTTATCTATTATAAAAATAAACACTTTGAGCGACTACGTCTGTATTAATTGAGTGATTATAAAATACTCGGAAAGCAGTGTGATTTTTCAAGAATTTTGTTCAATACTGTATTTTTCATATTTTACGTGTGGCATCTACCAGTCCAAAGTTCCCATTCATGGAGCTCGTCGTTTTGGCCAGTCTGGACCAAAATCAAATATCTTTCCTGGAATATTTCATATTTGGTAGTTTGAACGAAGCATACTTATAATATTCGCCACCAGTAACAATGACTAAGCCTTTGTCTGAATACTGTGGGCTGGTGGATCCAGGTTTAAAAGATACATAATTATTCGTAACGCAAAAGAACTCTTTGCAAATAATGTTAAGCCTCACAGAGTCTGTGAAACATTATTTGTGATCGTGTTTATGACCTGTAGAGCATATAAGGGAATGGTAAAGTAAAAAGAAATGTATCTTCGTTAAAAAGAGGTTGTCTGGAAATTGAGAAGTTTGTAAGATAGGAACAGAGAAATGAATATTTAAATGTTTTTTTTTTTAATCACAATAATCATCCGAAGTTTGGTTGGATAGATACGGATAAAGTTCAGCCAACACTAAGCCCGGAAGCGTGCGAAACTCTCACATTAATGAAGTAACCATGGGGGTCAGTTCATTTTCCTATGTCACCAGTGAGTTTTTCCCAGGAAGATCTGGTTCCCGAAAAATAAAACAGTTTCAATTAAACTGAGGGCTTCATGGGGTGTCACCCAATATTGAACACAGGCCCTACGGGAATTATTCCCGTGCTTCAGTCACTGAACTACAACATCCCAAACTAAGGTTTATACTTCGAGGAAAATACTATGGAAGTAAATACAAAGAATTCGAAATGATTTTGCAGTTCTCATCGTTGTGGTGAACTAGCAAATAGATGTATCACCTGAAGACGGAAATTTTATATTGCCACACGGAAGAACCCATGCTAGAAATAATGAATTAGGCATGAATAAGCCAGAAAATAAGTCCAAAGTTTATTGATATCATTCAGGACGATCGACCAACAATGAATCAAAACATAATCGAATACTGACATAAATACTTCGCTGGAAAAGAAATATTTTGGCCCAAGATAATAGTTGGTTTACGACGTGTTAAACCCGAAAGAACCTGCTTTACTGAATGAGTCTTCCTAAAAATCCAGTACTTATTCGTTCCGGGGAGGCAATGCTAATAAATGATTTACTACTCTCTAGTTTTAGCATATTGAGATATCCCAAGCGAATCCCCGTGTCAAAAGGCCTTCGAAGTGTATGCAGTGGGCCTGACGGGAGAAAAATAGCCGCGGTCCTTGTCGTGGAAGCGAGCCGATCAGGTCCGCCTCGGTCGGGAGATCTAAGAGGGTTTAAACCTGGGCGTCCGAACGTCCTGACAGCACCCACCACCGGCCAACCGAATCCGGCGAGGCCGCACCCTGCGCCCCACCCACTCCTCCACGGACCCCTCCCCCTCATCCCACCTCCCCCTCACGGCCCACTCCACGAACAACGACGTGCCGTGGCTCTCTCCCTCTCTCTCTCTCTCGCGAAAGGGCGTATCCGGCCGGGGGATCGGGAATCTCCTCCGATCTTAATTAGAAAAACGGGACGGTGTGGGATGCCAGTAAGGGCTTTCCGGGGAAGGGTGGGTGGGCGTTCGGTGTGGGATGGGACGGGGAGGGAAAAGGGCACGGCGCGTGACGGCCGGAGACAAGCGGGAGGAGGGAATTCTGTCATTTTATTGCCTTTCCCCCCCGATTACGGCACCTCGGGGTCTAATATTTATTTCCGACTCCCGCCCTGAGCCGCCCAGCCGCGGAGATTTGCACTCTGTATCTGCTGCACCAATGACGAAACGAGGAGAGTTGCATAATGGTGAAGCTAATTTTTGCCCGGTTTGAGGGATTATGACAGGAAATAAGAGTATGTTTCGTGATGCATTTAATTTGCGATTAAATCCCGAGGACAAAGCATTTCGTCAAAACTAGAGACGACGCGGCGTTTTACGAGAGCAGTGTGGTATTCTTCATTAGCATTAGGCTAATTATTTAGACCTTGCTACGTGCTGTTAATAACATTTGCTGTTAGTTTCCGTAAGGATGTGGACTCCAAATCCCGTAAGAAAAATAAGCCTGAAATAGGGAACAAATTTATTCTTCATACGAAAACCGGCTTGCAGAACTTCCTATAGCCGTGATAAGGAGCCTCTTAATTGGCAGCAAAAAATACCGAGGGGAAGAAGAGAAGAAAAAATAAAACTGGAGGAGTGAGTAAAGGAGCCACGGAGGGACTCCTTAAAAAGCACGCTGTACTTTGAGGAAACGAGAAGAGGAGGGGCAGGGAGAGAGGAGAGGGGGCTGGAGGGATTGAAAGGAGGTCCAGCCCCGTACAAAGATATCTCTCGGGCGATCGAGTCTCCTCTCCCTTGGCGGAGAAAGGAAAGAGGCAAGAAAGGGAGAGAAGGGAAAGAAAGCGTTTTTGGGGGACGATGAGTGGGAGATGTATTCCCTTTGCGACCGAATGACGGGAGGGAGGTAGGGAAGGAGCGGAGGCGGATGGCATGCGGTGGCCACCATCCATTATTCTTCGATTAACAAGAAATAAGCCGGGGCCTCCATGCGGAGAGAGAGAGAGAGAAGTTTGGACGTCGTGCCAAGGCGCATAGTCATCGGACCGACAAACATCTGCGCTCGGATGAACCCTATGTAAATCATTGGCTGGCTAAAATACTCACTCACTTCGTAAGCGTAGAAAAATGCAAATCATGATTTGTAATTCAGTGGGGAATTAGGTAATGTGCTTCTTTGTCGAGCGCGGGAAACTCCAGACCCGCTAGTCAAAGCTAAGTACTAGAAGGATCTCATACTGAAAAGTAATTGGCAAGATTCGAACCCGGAGTCTCACGTCCCTGACATGCCGTTCTGTTTTAGTAGATACTAAGAGGGGATGGAAATAAATACCATCCAGAAATTAACACTTCGAGGTAACAAGAATTCTTTGTAATCATGCATAGGTTTCTGATGTGATAGGCATAAACTTTTGGGAGAGAGAATCTGTCTATATCTGCGCCGTACATAGTGACTCGCCACGAGAAGTGGGATGTTTCAGGAGACCAGCTTTAATTGATCAACTTTCATCACTAAGTTTGAGGATAAAACCGAGCAAAAAAAAGTTGTTGGATTGCAAATACAATTTTCTCAATGTTGTGCCTGGGAACTAAGGAAGAGAAGAACGAGTAATTAAGTCCGCCCGTATTGGATTCTATTTCTCTTATATTTCCTGAAAAATCTAATCCGCTGATTTATTGTACCCCGCTTACCATGAACAATATCCTTTAGGACAAGGCAGTTTTTTTATGGACTTTTGGTGTGAGCACTGCTGCACTTAGTACTAAGTCCCGCTAAACGCGACACTAAATATACAATAGACACACAATAAAGTTAATCCATATATTTTAATTTTACACACTTCCTGCTTCCCTTTATTCCATTCAACTAGTGTATGTTGGATGCGAATAACTCCTTAATTACCAAAAGCAAATTAGCAAGAGATCTTAATTTTATAGAATTATTAGTTTCCCTTGCTATCTTTGCAATGACTCCCATCCTAGTTATTTCGGTTAACTGGTTACAATTTTATTTTTCTCGTAATAATGTTTCACGAGTGCAACGGATCTTCTTGAAAACAAATTTAGTTCTTTCATCAAATTCCCCAAATAAATTATTCTAAAAATTCCGCATACTCCACACGTGGCCTAAAAATGTAAATTTATACGTCACCTTAACATATTAATTATATATTCTTACTCGCATCGCACAGGAATTCTAACAGCAATTTTCCAGATACTCTAAGATCCTCATTCTCTTTGGGTGTTCACTTCATTTACGTGACAAAAATATCACCATTGAATTACATCAATTGGAATATAAGACTCCAACTTTTTCATTTCTAAAAGTTGACTGATGATAATTGTTGCATGTGTTCTCCGCCTAGTGATTCACAGCCACGGCAATGGGAACCTAGCCTTATCATATAGATTATTAAATTAGCCAAAATCAGTTCATTTACCACTTGTTTCAACGTTAACTAAATAGTCATTCGGAAGCGCAATATTTTAAAGAAGTAATGTATCATATTCGGATTTCAAACGCGCCTGGAACAAATAAGGATAAAATACGAGATGACTCCTGCGAACGTCGAAAACCTCGTCTCACGAAGCAATGACCCCTTTCGGAATATCTTTCGTCTCAACCGTCTTGGCTCCCGTAATCTTCTTATTTCAAATGATGATCTGCACAATAGTTTGGAGACACGCCGAATTCGGTAATCTCATCCCGACTTTTCTTTCTCGATTTCGTAACGGCCCTTCCCCCGGGGACCAACGGAATCGTTTTTCGATCCTCCTATATGCTTGGAAAACGTTTCTTTTGATTAGATACATAAGTGAAATTGAGTCATATCTACTTATGACTCAAAGAGGGACAGACGTGTTTTTAAGACATGCTGAGAGTAGAAGGTAATTCGACGGAGACCTGGTTCGGTCAATGGGGGCCATCATCCTACTTCAATAGGACCCTGTTGAAATAGTATGGAATTAGTCAGCAGCAATTTATTTTTAAACTCCGCAAAATTTCAGCTAAGATTTTCAAGATACCAAGGGAAAGAGGTGAAAATTCACCCTGGGAATCACAAAATTTTTCCAACGATATTCGCGAATGAGAAAATAATCAATCTTTTATTCAGTAAATGACCATATTACAGTAATGGTTAGGAACTTTGCTAGAACACGCGAAGTGTGCCTTTCTTAACTTCTCCACCAAAGAGGTGAGGATGAGCTCTCCAGGCGTGCGGGTTAGGACGCGAATAAAAAATAAAACGGAAGGATTAAGGATGGATGAAGTCAGGGGAGAGAAAGCGTCCGGGAGCCTCGAGCAGGAGTTCGGTCGTATAATACGACCGTGAGCAGAAAGGACTATCCGAGGGATGAAGGAGTTGGAGGGCCCTGAAGAAGAAGAACACCTTCGACGAAGCAGAAAGACGCCAAAGAAGGGTAATTAAACAGCATCACGTGAACAATGTGACTGGTGGAACGGGGAAAGGGGTCCGAAGCGGGGGGATTATAACCACTCCGTCCGTGGATGAGAACCAGGGGTGTGGTGGTGGTGGGGGAGGGGTAGGAGGGTGTGATTGGGGGATGGGGGTGGCGGCGGCAGGAGAGTCAGGGTCGACGGCGAGGCGACGCTCACGTGCGCCGGCGGAGGCAGATATATGGATGGCCATCGCAGTACCCGAGGGAAGGGGAAGAGCAAGGGAGGAAGAGGGGCTCGCTCGCTGCCTCCCCGCGGTTGCCTTCCAGTCCAACGGGGAATCCGCTGCTGCTGCGGCGAGGGAGATAATGGCCCGAGATATCCTCCAGTGCGGCAGACTACGGGGATTTGTGAGGGCAAGCGGGGTTGGATGGGCGGGAAGGGGGCGGGTCAGGTTGGGGGTCGGTCGGGAGCCAAATGGGGGAGGGTGGTGCCGGGTGACTGCCAGGGAGCATTCCCGGTCGACACGTCCGGGGTCGCCCGGGGGAGTATAAACCCCGACTTGGGAGCGATGAGACCCAAAATGTGGCAGGTAATAAGAATGGCGACGGTTATAAAGAGTTCAAAATTTAATAATGGGAGACAAACAGCCGGTGCATCCTTCCAAAATAATATTAGCCTTGCTTGCATAATGATTACTTCCTAAACCTTGGCGACCCGTCATACGTCACAACAGAAATCGACTGAACATAACTATTGAACCTTGCTCCCAAGATAGGCATCCGATTCCAAGCAGCATATTAAGCAAAAGAATTTAACAAGACTAAAATATTGAGATTGTTTAGCGAACCAATTAATGCGTAAGAAACAAAACAAACTACAGTTATCGATCCGAAGGTATGAAACTGAGGAAAAATTACATGAAAATATCATTAATTTTAAATTTCAGCTTTTTTATAATCGACAGCTTCCTTTTCCGTTTAGTACAAGCTGATTATTTTTTAAATGTTTTTGGAAAGAATGTTCTTGCCAAAAACTTACGCTAATTTTAGGGTGTCATTTCTTAAAGCAGGCTTATGTCGCAATCAAGCGACTCTGCATGAGGTGTCAGGCCCTTCTCTCGCCTGAAAGATCATTTTTTGTGTCTATTCACATCAATACCGATGGTCAACTTCATCCTTTCCGTAAATCTCGCAGTACGAGAGTCTCGTACTTTACCTACCCAGGTGACTATGAAATTTTATGGCAGATTTCGAGTGGAGCGAATCGAGCAAGATATTCGTCACACTAGGTATTAACTACTTCCCAGAATTTGGTAAATTATTCCATGCAAATTCGCTACAGTTTGTTGGATTTTCGTTCCAAGTGAGAATTGGTGAAAATGACGGCGACCGATGACAACATAAAATGAGGTCGGAAAATTCCCAGTCTCACTTCAAGAGAGTAAAATATTACGATGACCCATGAATTTAAACTTAGCAGGCTGGTTCTACCAAATTAATGCTCTTTCCAAAACTAAAGTTGACAGCCGAAAATGTGGGCATATCCTAAGGCATAAAAGTCGCGTCAAGGCATTAAAATAAAAATGGCCCATAATAACTACGGTACACGACTAAAAATGAATATTGCAACTAAATAATGAGAGAAAGAAAAGGAACTGATAAATAGATAAATAAATAGTCTGGCAGAGAAAATGACGGAGAGACGCAACAAACTGATCTTAGGAATGCTAACTACTGGTGATGATGGATGCAACATAATGGTTACTAGGTACAAACTACAATTATTGTGTAATGAGCGCATCAAAAGGTGGACTGTCTGATATCCATAAGGTAAAGGTTCTTAAATTGAGAGCAGTGATCAGAGAAGCAGCTGGTGCCGGGTGGGCACATCCTTACATTTCAAACCACGCCTTTGGTGATTTGAACGTTTCTTTTTGTAAGGTTTTCATTTCGACATTATTTTGCAATAGGATGATGCTTTCAAAGTGTCACACTTAATAACAGTGTACACATAGCAATTATGTTTCTGTACATAACGGTGTAGTGCGTCATAATTAAACAGCTGCCTCGAATTACATCTTGTGTTCCGCTAAAACCTCTGCGCTTCATGAAAAATGTCATAGCTATCATGGGAACGAGCAGAAAAACTCATTAATTAGTCCTGGGGTCAACGTGAAACTAAAGAGCTCAATCAGACCGGTCCAGTACGAAATCCGTCTTGAGAATCCAATCTCCTACTAAATTCTACCTTGTCCATGTCCGAAGTCTTGTCCATAAGCTTGACCTGAGTCTTATTTCAGCAAGGAAGTGGAATGTCGATGCAATCAAGGCAAGGAGTACAAAGATGATGGGAGTGATCATATTAGAAGAGTAGGCAACAGAGGAAACCACTCAAAACTAAAGCAACGCTGACCTAAACGGGCAGGAGAATAGCGCATTCTTCCGATAGGCCTCGACGAACTCTTTCGAACTGACTGCCCGACTTTGAAAAATAGGAGAAAAATATAGCCTTGGTTACCCATCCTCGGACGTCGGAGGAACGATCAACATTCGGACAGAAAGGGAAGGCAACTGAAGCCGGCTGACGGCGTGATTAGGTGCAGGGAGACCAGGCGGCTGACCGACCGCGGATAACCTGACAGGCACCACACAGGCGGCGATGCCCCCGCGTGGTGTAATTACCCCGTCGCATTTACCTTGATCCATCCGCGTGGCGCACGGGGTCCCTCCCACCTCTCATCCTCTTTAAAACCTCATCACAACCCCATTCGCATCTGCCTCCGTGATATATAGGTTCTTATTACTGGGCGGGTCGGCCTCTGCCCTCCATTCTCCTCCTTTACCCTTGTGCCTCGTCCTGTTTTGCCACACCGCAACCCTTCTGGTGCATCTGCTTAAGAAAGCACCACTCTCTTGAAGAAATCCTTCCTTTTTCGTCTCTAAATCCAACGAAAAGGGTTACATCGGTCATGTGGGGTACAGCGTGGTAACTTGAACCGGGTTGAAGTAAACTTGGATAATTTTATCGGGACAAAGAGCTGCAAACATTGAATATTGACAGGTGAAACTAAATACTGCGCCATCTTCAATACTACAGCTAGAGGCATTGTCTTTGGTCGGATAATAGTTCGGATGGTTGCACAAATTATAGTGTCTTTTCTTTTTGTTACAACTCTAACGGAGCACTCTTCTGTCCACATTAAAAGAATGATATTTTAGAGAGAACGGTAAGTACGTATAATGTCGAAAAATTCAAGAGTGTTATAATTCAGAACCCACGAAAATGAATGCCCTGTGACTACGAGGAGGCCATCGTAGACAAGGATTGAATTAGGCATGTTTAGGAAAATGCCCCCCCCCCCTCTTTACAATACGATTAGATTAGCCCAGTATTGTAAAGAATTTTCGGTTACATAACTTAATTCAAATTCATTCCCTTCGATGAACGCTATACGAACTTGAGGAGAGCACTTCAAGTGTGTGCACCATCTGTAGGATGGGACGTGAAGCTGTGGACTCCTTGGCGCATTTCGTTAAGAGTAGGTTAATACCGACGCCGGGTTTCTCTCCACCCTTCCTGCTTTCCCATCCATCCCTAATTGCGCATATGACCTCAGCTGTCGGTCGCCTCCGCTAAAGCTGCTACAACTAATATCATTATAGTCGAATCGCCTTCTCCCTTCTTCAAAACTCATATATTTATGAAACAAGATTATGCCTGCGCAAAAACGGTGTAATCCCATTTCTCAGGCATGGGAAACCATGAATAGCCTATTTCGATCTAGAAACAATTCCCAAGGGACATTAATCGTGTCAATTTTCGCCAATCTTCGTCTAAAATGCTTTATATCATATCACCACGTTAGCATTGTACAAGCACATCCCAACAGATTCTTGCAATATCATTCCTTAGAAAGAGAGAGAGACTGGAAGTTTTTAAGGGTTGTTTTTGCTCCCTTCCCACGAGCAAAGGAAAGGTTTACAGGAGAAGAAATAACTAACATAAGAAAGAAGGTCTTTGGAATCCGTGCGCACTCTCCATTACAAGGCGAAAACTCTCGTTATCTCCACCGGGAGACAAAGGGCGAAAGGTTTGGAGGTTGGGGAGCGGAGGTGGGGGTGGTGGGGGTCGGCAGGGGGTGGTGGACTTTGTGAAGGGGATGGGGAAGAGGAGGCAGGGTAGGGCAGAGCGGCATCTTCATCGCCGGGGAAAAGAGTCGTGACCGCTCGAGAGGGGGCCCGAGGGAGGAGATGAGTGGAGTGGGACGGGGGAGCACGGAGGCGACGAGAAGGGCCCAACACCCCTTTTGCCCTCGCTTCCCGCATTTATCCTCTCACGGGGGGGGAGGGAGAAAGAGAGAGAGCCGCATCGGCGGAGAATGAAACGATTTGAAATTAATACGCGACGCTGCGCATCCTCAGACCCCCTCCGGCGGCGGTGCGTTGCAAAGGTTTTGAGCGGTGGCACCACAGCCGTATTCGGTGATTCCTGCACCGCGGAGACGGCGGGACCACAGCGACCTTCGTATCCTTTATCTTCTCGATAAGGGGCATCTCCACGATCCTTCTTTCCGGTGTCCCACGAGGACTTCCACATTTTGTGGTCTCTCTCACTCTCTCTCTCCTCCGGCGACCGGACACGAAACACCACCTTACCCGCAGTGGATACGACCATGTTGAACAAATACGAGATGACAAGCGGACGTCGGGTGAGTAATGCATTTTTGCAAGAGGGCAGTGTGATGCTTAAGATTTCTCGAAACGAGACCTACGATTCTGATGAAATGCGTAAGCACACACCAATACATAATCTCTCATAGGTAGTCTAACCGATTAGAGATACTTAGTCTCGGAAACGTACTGCTTCAAACAAACTGCTCCAAGAGACACCACCTCCAAAGAGGATCAATTACTCTGAAAAAGATACATTACAGTCATTGATATCTCCCACTTCCAAACCTCGAGTAGCTTTACGGAATGAAATAAATGGGCAAACATTCTCTTTCTAGACAGCACAAACTTTAATTAGTTAAATTGCAACGCACGTATTTGCAACACACCAACTATTCCCACCATCGGTATGCTTGATCAATGAGTGACTTTTGAATGCAAAATTGATGGATGTTTCTCCATTATTATTGCTACTCAGCACCTCTAAATACGAAGGACCTTCTTAGATACATTTCTCGCAATCTTGAATTCGGAATATGCGACGTGTAACACTTCATATTACATGAAGGGTATTCCTTTATCGATGGACTTTTGAAGACATGTTTTTACCAACTTCCTAACTTCAGATCAAAGTCATCAGAGTTTTGCTAAATGCCAACAAAAAAATAGATTCCTGTTAGTTACATCCTTATAAGCAGTACTCCTTCAGGGAATTAGAACAGAATGTTACGAAGCGTTTCACCGTACTATTGCATGATCCTGATGATGCCCTAATACAGTGAAGCGGAGCAACTATCTTTCTAATCCCGCTTATCACTACCAATCTCTAATCTAATAATCCTAATATGAATATTCAAATATTTCACGACGTTAAGCCTGAGGTAGTTCATTTCTCGGCAAAATATTATATCGATCTAATGGGTGACCGACGATTCTTCAAAAATAGGAGATAATAGCTATTAATTCCTAGTGTCGAAAGATTGTTGCAATTAATTTGTTCGAAAATTGCAACAATATTTTAAACTCTAAGAGACCTATACAAATGAAAAGTAAAAAATCACTGACTCATAATACTATTTCATATTAGCATGGTAGTTTCGTCTAAACTCGCTTTTCGCAATGCTCTTATTTTATTCCATCGCTCTACAACAATTTTTCTACTACCTCAAAATGAAAATAAAAAAAATACACTCGAAACTTAATTGAAATCTTTAAAGGTTCATGGGTTGCAATTCCTACATTATTATATTTCTTGGCTTAGTTCCAGAAAATCGACTGAATCTAGCAACAAAGAACAAAAGTTACTTTGAATCTATAAAAATCCCAAATCCATCCAATTGGCATTAACTTATACGGCCGGAGATACTTTGTATGAGTAATAATATCAGCCAACCAATTTTGTTTTCCCCGTAGATAATTGTTTGTAATAATAATAATGATGATGACGATAATAATTTTATATTTTAGTTACAACGACAAACATAAATTGTACACGATTTATTGGTACAATTTGCGAATGCCAATTTGAAAATATTTTATCCCCAAAATCCCGGAATTTCGTCTCAATTGTTCACTACACATTGGTATTTACGAGCTTGAAAAGGCCATATGGTGAGCCACCCATAAAACTTTATTCTTTTAATCAACATAGTCGACGAGACACACACACCTCTTGAGCATTTTTAGGATGACGTACAAGCTCAAAGAAATCAGCATCTTGTTCATGGAGAATTTAGATCCTCCCGAAGATCAACTGAGTTTTTGCAATATAACACCCACCAATTTCTAAATCTTCTCCCATTGCGCTCAGGAGCAATTAAAATGGCTTCCCCTCACTACATCTTCCGAGCTGAAAAAGGGTTTCCAAGGCTATCTCCTGTCCTCCGCACCGCCAGCTCACACTCTTCCCCCTACCCATTCCACCATCCCCACCCCTACAAGGCTCTCTTCCATCCCCCGAGCGCCCACCCGCCTCCTTTCCCACCCCCCCGGCCCCTTCGACCCCCTCCCCGCAGATCACAGGAACCTCCACCTCGCTCGTTCGTACATTTCAACTCGATGATTTGGCTCCTACTCTCCCTCGCCAAGTATCGGGTAACTAGTCTAAGGATGTTTCTTCTCTCTCTCCCCCTCCCCCCCCCCCCAACACATACACACACGACCCTTCCCCCCTGCCCCATCTCTCGCACACCTACCGCCTTGCCGCTGCTCTGCGCCTTTGGATTGGCGGACTCTTGGCTGCAATGACTACCGGGCGATAGTGATCTGATCCCGAGAGAGGCTTTATAAGCGATGGTCTTCAAGGGAGTCAGGTCCACGGCGGCCACTCCACAATTCCTCCCGTCCTGTCAAAATACTTCTCTTTTTCTCCCGCTTAGTTATGTCCGCCCTACCGAGTTTCACACGGATATTTACTTTTTGAGAGATAATTTCCTGAGGCGAATAGCACGTGGGGAGCACTAAAGACGGGACTGACTGATGAGGATTTATTCGATGTTCGAGGGAGGTTAAGGGCGTTTTATCCGTCCCTAAAGCATCGTCACCCAGCGTTTAGGGTTTATTTCAGTCGAGCATGGGGATCAGTCGGTGGTGAAACGAGAAGAGCTTAGCAATGTTGAGATTTACAAATCCTAATTGGTCTACCCAATCCACACGAGTCAGTTTCTCTATTTCCTTTTCCGATCCGTTAGGTATGAATTAGGCACGCTTATTTGTTGGATTTGAATCTGTTGGTGACATTTCATTACTTAAAGCCGGCAAAGCTATTTCGAGTCTTTTATTTTGAAATACTGAACCAAGCAACGTCAATCTTATTCTAAAAACACTAGAATGACGGGTCACGGGATGGTTGCTTCGACAAAAATAATATTTCGTGGGGGGGAAGTCACATAAAAAAACCACCGATCAGTTATTCTGGCTAGAGTAATTGGAAAATTCGTAGAAATAGTACTCACATCGTGCTTCCATACTGCCGCCTACTCAGATAAAGTTAATGGACTCACCTGCAAAAAGAAAAAACCGATTATTACAATAATATCTTAAAAATAATGTGGTAAATTATAATAAATAATCAAAACCTGCAGATTTTTTTCTGAAACGTGCATGATAACTACATCCACAGATTAATGAAGCCATTTCTAAACCCGCCTTATAATCTATGCAAGCCTTCCCAATCAAAAATAGAGGTAATATTTCCCCCACACCACAACCCTCAAGTATTTATTCCAATTTGATTTAAAGCAACACGTACTCTAAGCAATGCACCACGGAAATATTACCCCGAGTCATTACTAGGCAAGACTTTTATTGGTAGATACAGAGCATACACAAGAAATCGAAAGGATAAACTTGAAGACCAGATAAAAATATTACATAGTCCATTCGTTCATCGTGGAATGGGAACAAGATGAAGCCTAACGATGCGACGATCAATGCGGTCATTACTTCGTCACGAACAACCCCTGGCGGGCAAAAATGAGACAAGCGTGTATCCAGTGGGGAGAGAGAAAAAGCGAGGAGGACAAATGCACGCACGGCGAGAGTGGAATAAATTAGGTGCACTTAATCCCCGACGCGTGGGTAAAACACGTAATAGAAGGAAATAGACGATCGATGTCGTCCTCTCCGCGTTTGGGTATGCATTCCGCGAAATTTCGCTGGTAGGTTATAACACCTCACACACTATTATGGATGCGATCACTCATCTCTCCCTTTCAACTCCGCTGCAAAGAATGCAGACAAAGATAACATTTAAATTGTTATCAATCGTAACGAAAATTACTATCACGTTTGCTGGTAAATCTTCCGAAAATGGAAGACATGTATTAAATTTTCGCAATTTTTTCCAGCCATTGATTTTACATGAATCGAATAGCATGTAGATCGTTTCGATAGTTTATTTTTAAAGGAAAAACGTTTGCACACTTACCTCTCATCTTTGTTTGATTAGCACATATTATTTTCGCTATCTACATTGTTTGTTTCCTTAAAATTACATTAATGAGATTTAATCTATGCGATCAACAAATCTCAGAAGCCATTTAGAATTTCACATTTGACGCACATTTCTGAGGGACATTTATTTTCTTACGTTTCAGATAAAATATGACTAGAAAATAAAGATTCCCCCCTAGAGATAAAATAAAACTCAATTTACTTCGGTCATTTGTAAACAATTGTAACTTGGACAATAAAAAATTAACTTATTAATGGCTCATAAAATGGAAAATTAAACACCATTTTATGGCACGAATTCCTTGAAAGTTTGTCACTCATTTAAAGACTTTTTTATCACATGTAGTGAACCCGGTTACAAAAGAGTATAAGAGCCAACTAAAATATAAAATTTTCAAAAAGATCGTCCCGCTTGAAAGAGAACACAGCTTAAAAGTCGCAAACGATAAAATTCTTCATTTTCATCATCAACCAGGGAAGTTTAAAAAAAAGGCACAGGATTAATGCGAATGAGAAGACATTACCGACCTTTAGATGAAACTGACGTGACAACTCACGAGACGCATTAAGTATTTCATTAAATGAATTCAGGGGCGTCCCTCACGATCAAACTGCTGGCAATGTAGACGGCTGCACCGTGGAAGACTTCCCATCAAAACTAACAAAAACATTTAGAAGAACGGGTCATTCGGATTGACCGGGATTCCAACCCGGATCAACCGATTTAAGCTCGTGTAGCCTAACGTTTACGTAACTACTTCGTAGTCAATTTTTTTGCCAAAAAACTTCCAATTTTCCGTACGAAGACGTTACGGTGGTGAGGACAACATATGGCGATGAAAGTCCACGAGTGCGGACGGTCGCGAGGGTTTTGGAGGGGGACTCGGTTGCAGCGCGACTTGAATCGCGGGACACGCCGCACCCACCGACACCATCTCGCAATGACACCGCACACTCGACTCACTTCCCGTAAGTCCCAAGGAGAGGCAACCGGAGGAAAGAGTTGCTAATGCAGACCCCAAGGGATGATATAATACTTCACGATGCATTTGAGCATGAAGGTGCAATTTTCATCATGGCTTCACTCGACACTGCGCAGAACATGTACTTGCTTAAGCAAATGTTGAAGTAAGTAAATAAAATTTCACCTCAATCGATTCCCCGTGCAATTTATGCAACAGATGTCGTATAAAGCTTTTGTGCGGGATGATGTACACATGTAACTTATTAAAGGGCTAATATCATAAAGGTTCTAAGTGTCTTAAGCGGACTTTACATGCAAAAAGGAGGAAATTAACCTTCCTTTGGGTCCCTCTTCATTGGTATGGTCCAATGCCCACACCCTAATTTCCAACCGCTGCGAAAGGTGAACAAATTCTACCATCCCACCACTGCGGTATGTCTAGACCAAAGAGAAGATTTCCCCAGCCTCCTACTTTACTTCCCCCTTTTCGATGAAGTTTTCGAACGGATTCTTCCTTCAATTTACCCCTATCGAAATATCCTCCATCTCTCACTTTTACGTTTAAAAAATAATAATCTCCTCGTTTACTACCGGACCCGTGAACAGTTTATACAGTAAAAACCATCATCAATCATGGAGAGAGAGCATTGCTAAACGGACAGGTATGGATATCATGAACGTATGTCATAATCATAATGATGGAGGTGAGACATGTTGATCCGAGTCTCCACTCTGTGAAAAAACAAGCCCGACACACCGAATGAGAGAAAAAAGCCATGATTTCTTGGGAGGGAGAATTTTAAATACACAGTGGTGAATTCAGGTTATCGGAGACGATCCCAAAACTCAAACAAAATTACTCCCATCATTTCGTCCATCTTCGCAAGTAGGATCAAACTTTTTCTTATGCAGATCAAGCAGATCTATCACTCGGAAGACAAAAATCACATCCCAAAAGACAATCAATTGAGACAGAAAATAACAGTAGACGTGAATGGTCGCTATGGGAGAAGGGCAATGAGAGAAAGATACGAGAATTGAGGGTGGAGAGGAATGAGGAAGACTTCGGACGCCTGAACCAGATCTAAATATAAGGAATGACAGCTGAAAATGTAGAAGGATAACTGCTTCAAACCGATGTAGGGATTTACTTTCCACTTCTGTTGAATCAAATTACTCGACCCTTCGCATTGAACCTAGCCTACTTATAGAAAATGACCAGTGGACCGACACGTCCCATATACGTCTAGAACACTTCAGCAGTTGGGTGTGGGATATACTCTCCCTCTGTGGAGTGAGGCGGAGAAAGGACTAGTGACACTTGGAAGGCCTATAAATGGCGAGGTAAAAGTGTGCGGAGAGCTGTATATATGTATTTATAAGAGATGCGAGTGTCGGCAAGGAGGTCGCGGTGAGAAGTGGCCGTGTGACTCTTGCGAGAGCGAGCAAGAGAGACGAGAGCGAGGCAGAATGGGGGTGGGAGGGAGGGAGGGCGTTGTGTGCGGGATACTGAGGAGGAGGAGGGAATTGAGGCGAGGGAGAAGAAGGAATAGAAGCAGGAGGAAGAGAAGGATGTGTGGGGAGAGAGGTAAAGAGAGAGCGGTGGCGGGAGGAGAATGACGGCGAAGCAGATGTGGAAATGCATTAGCATCCGTCCGATGTTTTAACGGCGAGGTGTGGCCGCTGTTTACCTAAGCTACTGTAAATAAAAGCCGTGTACCTAAGTGCCCCCTACCCCCTTTTCTCTCCGCGCCACCGCCTCCACTACCCTCCCACTCTCCGGCCCTCTCCGCCTTGAAAAGTCGGGGAGACATCACCCTGCCCTTCCCCTTTCCTGTGCAAACCCTTTCCCTTTCAACCATTCCCTCCTTCCGTCCTCATCCTTGTTCCCACCCTTCAACCACTCCCTCCTTCCACCAACCACCAACCCCCTTCCCTTCGCTACCACTACTCTTCTTCAGCCACCCGACCACGTTTGCGCTTTCGCCATTGAATGCCGATATGAACTCAAAGGACTCGAGTCTTTGGCTTCATTTTATATATTTTTTTCTCACTCTCTCTTACTGTCCAAAAATTCCGATGAAGATGTTCTTTACCATTCATTCCCATGCGCCAAGTGGACCTGCACGAAAACGACAAGAGCCCTGGCACTCTTTTCATCGAGTTCGGAGAAGAAGCACTGGAAGGGCATAGACGTGGGGACGTCTGCCCGTTCCCAGCGCGGGCTGAGAGGTGACTCCAGAAGATTTCTCCCAGCGAAAAGAGGTGACACTTCAAATGTATTTCAGAGAATTCAATGGCAATCTTTGAAATTGATACGTTGGGATAAGAATGAGAGGACACGAATTGAAATATCAGGATGGACTTCCTTGGCGGTGCGAGAGGGCTCTTATCAAAACTCGTTGATTTTCACCGACATGTTTTGTTCGTTCATTTATCGTAAATTCAAGATTACAAACACACCTAATTCCGTACTTTAAAGCTTTTAAGTCCATGTATAGTGAGTGAGCTAGGCCGGAATAATATTTTAACAATAAGCGTGAAAGCGTTACAACATTACAATGTAAGACGTAGATGGCATGCCTTTATGGAATTTCCATATTAAAGAACACGCAAAGGAAAACTTTACAGTTACATGCTATTTATCATTACGTATAAGAGCGGAAATAATTCATTAATCCCGAAAATGACGTATTTAAGTGTTATGAAAACAACGTTCACTTTCACACAACTAAGGAATGGCGTGTGAACTGATGATAATCTGAGTTTCCAAGGTCCATTACTCGTCCCCTATATATGCATACTACGTACATCTAAAATGAACAAACGGAATTTTGAGTTGAGCCGAAAAAACCTATTTGTCAGAAACCATATTCAGAGATTAGAACACAAACCGATACGTATTTTAATCCATTCATAGGACCAATGAAGAAATTACCAGTTGTGATCATTACCTTACCACTGAACGCAATACTCTCAGTGCGCTCCATTTGATTTTCCTCACCCTTTACATTCGTTCCGTGAGGACATGCTGTGAATTGGGCCGCCTAAGAGATTCAAGGCACGCCGAGGCATTTCCACGGAACAACGGGGGAGGAGTGAAGGAGATACATTGAGGCACAAGGCTTAGGGAGTGAAAGAGGACAGACGTTGAGCGTTGGGGAAACGAAAAAGAGGGGGTGCGCTGCTCATCCCATCGCAGTGCTCTTTGAAGCGATCGCTTCCGGCTGCGAAACTTTGGTGACTTTAAATGAGGAGTAGCATTTAATTCCCACGGGTGAGCCTGATCCACTAACCCTAAGCTATCCCGAGGGTATTTATCACTTACAAAAATCTCTATTTCATCTTTGTAATCAGGCTACGTGTATGCTTAGTGGGTAAAGAATGCCATAGCGTTCGTAGTGTTCAGGATTCAAGTACCGGTAATATCTCTACATGGCTCTAGATAAAAGGTGTGTGGTTTTATGAGTACTGAAACTCTGGAAAATTGTAAACAGGAACATAAGCGAAGGAACTCTAACCATCGGTCTAGATTTGATAAATTAATACGAGAAATGGCTTCGTATCAAGCGAAACATACTGAATATACAGGTCCGACTAATCAGACTAATGTTTTTTTAGAAAAAACGTGGTTCAATTTAGTACGAGTATGTAAATAAATGCGTGTGTTTCCAAGTGTCTCTTCATGAGTCAACGTAAACAATAGGCCTTTTTTCCCAAAGCAGCGACACCATTACGGAAAACTCCGGGTAAATACTCAAAACGAAATTTCTGCAAGCTCATAGGCGTGATTAGAAATGATTTCTTTTGGCTTATTAGTGTTAAAAATTTTTTATGTAATTTCCACAAGTTCAAATTTCAACACTGCTTAGATTGTTGATGAAGAAACTCATAAAAAATGACCAAAAAATTCTTAAAGCAAAGCTGAAATATGTGCTGCCTTTATTACTGCAACTCCTACGAAGCAATTGGACTCCGGGGGCACATTCTTCATCTCAGGAAACGATAGCTAAAATGGCTACTTCAGTTACCAACTCCAAGTACCTGCACATTCGCATATCAATAACCAAAACACACCGTGGTTTGAAGGGCTAACAATATAAATCGCCAGTCTCACTTTCATTGAAGGGAGACTATATTCCTCCTCCGTATACGTTCTACTGGACATGAAATGCAAATTCGCTGCAGGGAGCCAAGGGATTTAAGAGATCCTAAAAGCGGATATAAGCGTTGATACGTACACGAGTATCACGAGAGAGGGTTGGATGCGTTGTGTGCATGGGCGCGGGCGGACGGGGGATAGAGGGGGGAAGAGGGAGGGGAAACGGATGGGAGGCGAAGGAAGGGAGGGTAAAGGGCTCTCTCTCTCTCCTTTCCCTGGCTTCCTCCTATGAAAAATCAGTCGAGCTGGAGGGAGAGGGAGACTACTAACCGAAGGGAGGAGCTGCTTCAGTGGAAGAGTTGGAGGATGGGTGCCCCGTGAGGGAGAGACGAATGGCGGCTGTGGGCAGCAGGGGAGGGACGAGATCGGGAGGAGGAAAGAGGGGAGCCCCGAGGCGTCGCCGGAGGAGGAGGAGTGGTGGTGTGGGGAGGGGGAGGAGGGAGGAATGTCTGACTCGCTACTCACGCCCCCGGTAGGGAACACACCTGCGGGGGAAGACGACGAAGAAGTGGAACATGAAGGGGGCGGAGGAGGAGGATGAGTGAACCCTCGTTCCTCTCCGCATGCTCCCTCCAGACTTCCTTCCTCCACTGCTTTCCGACTCGACTTCCTCACCGACTTACGACGCGGTCGCCACCACCTTGGGCGTGGGAAAATGATGCTCGGTGGCACAATGAGACGGGGGATGAAAGCAGTGGTGGGAGGGCGGGAGAGGAGCAGCAAAGGACATGGACCGGAGACGGCGCTCAGTTGGCCACCGACGGCGGTGCGGAGAATTTCGATTCCTAAGGATCGGCGTGTCGAAGTTTTCGGAGGCAACATTGAAGGAGGATGCTAAATGCCATTCGGAGTGAACAGTAGAGCCAACGCTACGAACTGTGACGTCTTGAGGAATATTCGTAAACCATTTTTCAACATTGGAATACCTTTTATTAAGAGACAAATTGTCACAGTCACCTCTCGTGGTATTCTACACAATTTAACAGACTTTTTTCCTTTTCAATTTTTGAAATAACTGTGCTTCAACTGGAAATTAGAAATGCACCATTTTAATGGTCATAATACGTGTTCCAATGTCTTGACAATATTATTCATAGGCACTTTTTAAAAGATCTATACTTCAGTAAGAAAATAATGTAGAGGAGAAATCTGAGGAATGGATAGGTTATAGAAAGCAATAATTATACTGACCATCCGTTGAATATTGGACTGAATACTTTCAAATTTTAAGCAGTAACATTCGTAGTACGGCACCACTATGTGGAAATGTATCATAAATAAACATTATAAAAGAACTATCTAAAGCCACAATAAGATATATTTTTTCGTGGGATCAGATCGCTTCGAATGTTTTAAAAAAAAACAGGGTCATTTTCGTGAAACTAAAGGTTCTCCATTGTAAAAGCATAACATAAAAACTTCGGCCTCAGCAAAGAACTATATGTTTATACCTTTAAATTATATCGTAAAATTTTCGTTCTTTATATAACACGATTGTTTTAGCATTGGAAGATCTCACTACGATCAACATTCATACTAAATCTTCAGGTTTAGCTTTCTGGGAGATGTTCAAAGAGATGAAACAAGCATAGTACTTTTTCATACGGATTCAATATGACACAAGCTTCAAGGCTATTGTCACAGGTTCATCGGTATAACAATTTTGAGACGTTTAGTTAAAAGAGTAATCAGAGAAAATAGATGGAAGGGAGAAGAAGGCGCGGCAACATGGTAGGGAGGGAACGAGATATGGAGGAAAATAAACAAAGCTTTGAGGACGAGGAGGTGAGTAGGAATGGTCACATGTTGTTATTGCGGGTTACCTCACAAAGGGAAGGCTGTGAAGGTTGAAGTACAAAGTAGCCGGAGTGTACAGAATTACTGGAATTGGTTTTCGACATAGAATGGCAATTCTGACCTCTGTCTGACAACGATTTGAAGGAGGCGATTACAAATTGTTAATTGAAGAACCCTTGACAACCATGTAATGTTTATAACGTTGGCTGGAAAATTTTAAAGTCGCTTAGAAATTTCAAAAGTTTGTACCATTCTGTACGGAAAACAGGCATGCGCCTAACCCCGGAAAACTCTCCTATTCAGTAGGAAATTTAAAAATAACATTTGTTCAAACATGGATATCATATTAAGTTTTATCTGAAACTACCGAGGCGCGTATTGATGGAGAAAACATTCTGCCACTTGATAATGAAATATTGAGAGAAATCCTGTGGTTGTTCCAATATTTTCGTATAGACAATTATAAGGAGCAGTATGATAAAAAACTATAATTAAATACTACAATTTTTGAGAACTTACCGGGAAGTGATTAAAGGCCATCCAATAAAAAACTTTGTATTATTCAGATTTACCCTGTGAGGGGATCCAATTTTATAAATTACTAAAAGAAAATCTAAGAAACTGGATACAGACAGCAATTACAATTGAAGTGCAAATAGACCACCACCCATTCTTTGGCCGATGAAAGGAATCTATTATGCATGACAAGGAGAGCATACTGAATTATTCATCACCCTTCATCTGCATTACTCAATGTAACTTCAGCACACTTATTTTCAAGCACGTAAATACGTGAACAGAAGAATGCAAAATGTGAAAGGAGATCGCACAACCTAGTTCTCGATTTATCGCAAAATAAAAATCGATCACGATTTCGTCATTAAAGAGACCCGAAAAACGTTTGCTAAGTCCTTTAGACGAGAATACGGGTTAATACCTTGGAAACAAAAACATTGAGCAGACATTTGCTCATACTGATGGCGGTAAGAACATCACAGACTGCTTGAAAACATCTCGGGAATCGGAGAAAGTCCGTGCTCGTCTTGCACTTCGTCTCCAGATGTTTCGATATTTCATGGGCAATCGATTTTTAAGTGCTATGCATCCAAGGAATTAGGTTCCCATATCATAGTGGGTGCAATGCATCACGGGAAGGCCTTCGGAGAGCACGGAAAACCTTTCCCACGATACATTCCTTGACTTCCCTGACATTCCAGCATTCTAACCGTGATAAGCCGAGGACGAGTGAAAACCCTTGACGCCCGAGACATTCTCAGAAACGGTGGATGAAAGGATACATGGGACAAGATTTGGACCCCTTTTAAGAGCCTTTTGACATGAGACCACTGGAAATTTAAGAGAAAAGGAAACCAAAACTCCAAGAACCCGCATCAAACGATACCTACAGGTATATATGACAAGAAATACAATGCAATATGGTGCATGCAAAGTGATCCTTGCGGCATCACCCATTATTTGGTTTTTTTCCTTTTCCTCGGCATTTTTTTGGCAATAGATATAAAAGAGCATATCATATCCAAACAATAATCTATGGAACATCACCAGTTTTTGTTAAATAATCAAATTCGGTGAAATGCACTACACATACTGTCTTGCACTACGAGGCCCTAGCTCGTGCCTATCAATTCAGATCGTGTGGTCGTTACCCCATGATTGACTCAGAGATCGAATATAATATTCGGTTTACGATATGCGCTAACTTAAAACTTTTCGAATGCCAGGCGAGGTCCCGAGACGCAGAGGACAAGATGAGTTGCGGTATGAGACACACGATCATAAATGTTTAGCCAATTTATAGTAAAAAGGTGAATTTCACTGAAAGTTCCATGATACTGACCGATCAGTGGATGCCGTTCAACGCGAAGGTACAGAGAGCTGACTTTCATGCAAGACGGGTTAGGGGAAAGAATCATGGAAAACGTAGGCTGATGGTGAGGATTCTTGGTTGAGAAGACGAATTAGATGCTGATTCCATATTCGTTTAATGAATTTAGTAACTAATTCAAGTCATTGTCTTAAATTGACTAAGTAATTAACCTCTTTTTTATTTTACATATTTATTTTAGTACCCTGCAAAGCGCCGCTAAGGTGTGTGGCAGGGGGTGAACACACATCAGACTAATTATGACCCGAATATGACACTACCGCGGTCGGGCAATGTTAGATGAAGATAATAACTGCCTATCACTATAAAGGGCCACTTGTGTTTCAAAGAGGATGTATTTACCATTCCCAGGGCACTCTAAAAACAAGGTATGAGTAAGCACAGCTTCCATGGAACCACAGAACCACATGGCAAGATTTATAATATCTTGTAGCCATGTTCCATTCTTGTTTCTTTCACTTCAAATTTTACACATGATAATCACATTACTTTATAATTATATCCTAAACAATATTAATTCCTGGTGCTATATTTTTCATCGAGTATACAGTATATTAAAATTTTCGGATGAATGTTTATGTACGACTACCTATCATTTATACTTTATTTATTGGTTTTAAGAATTGAACTTACCGTAGTTAAAGAGGGCGTACGGTAATCGTGCCTCCATCCCGGCTTTCAGCCATCGTGTATTACTTAATTACTAACGATAGTGAATGCATATTTTGAGAGAAATATCACCTCAAAATGTTTTGAACTAAAGAAAAGAAGATCTTATAGGATAATCATACTTTGTCACAAATTTTTCATATACCTTTCCCGGTCTAAAACTGATAATACGTAAAGAAAAATGATCCGTTTGGCATTGTGATAAGTAGTGAAATCACCAGATCCCTTCCCACCGCGCCAATGTCATACGATAAGAATTAATTACTCGCCCCAACGCTCGCAATGGTAGGAATAAGCATAAAGGCTGAAGGGATAAATCATAAAACCACCTGGATTCAAACACCCCTCCCTACTCTATGAAGAGCTACAACTATTTATTTGAGCCACCTAGAAACCAGGCAGTCTCGCTTATAAACTTCATTCTAACTCACACTGTATTTTAGTCATTACCAGCAGCTCGCGCCACATAACTTGAGTACGTCAAAAATTAGACGTAGATACTATACACATTAAGTTTTCTGTGAACCTTATTCCCACCATTCGAGAAATTTGTAACTTCTCTTTTACTCCGTAAGCTTTTAGTAATATTAATGTTGATAGTGCATACGAGGTGTGCTATCAACCCTTACCACACATTATAACGGTGACTGGCAGGGTATCATGTTATATGCAGATGTACATCCCCATCCTTAGGTCCTCATCCTCTATGCACCTTCACTCTCACCCATGAGAGCGAAGGTCTTCAGCACCCTCCTTATCGAGGCTGGAGATGGCTGGAGGGCTCGGAGGAGCGATGCAGAGAGGAGGGTGAGGGTTCGGGAGTGGCAAGCCTCGTGGTGACAAGTGGCGTCCCTCAAATGGTATCGGAAAACCCTCCCTCACAAGTGCCTCTCCACCCACTAATCCTTCTTCAGGGCCACCTGACGTCGGAGCCGCCGAAAGGGCGATCCCTGAGGAGAGGGCGGAACCACCCCCCGAGAGAGACTCACACACATACATATGCAGGCACCGTCCCTCTCCTGCACCACACCGCACCACTCACTCACCAACGCGAGAGCCACCTAATACATATTATATATACGCTAGCGCATATCTCTCGGGAGGGCGGATGCATTAATGGGCTTCTTTGATAAGACGAGAGCCGAGGGAGGGTACCACCCTCTCTCAGCACTACGCCCGTCACCACTCGGCACCCAACGCCTGCTCCCCCTAAATCTACCCCACCCGCCACGCCTCTGCCCCGCCCCCTTACATCCAACGACACCGGAATCCATTTAGGAAGGGGAAACGAGTAAAAAACGCGTAGGCTAGGTCATAAGCTATGCATCCGTGGTGGGTGCGGGATGGCGTGAAGCAGAGTAAGCTTTTTCAGCCCAAAAACTCGCTTCCTCCATTATCTGCCTCCTTAGATCGAATTGCCGGGGTGGGAGAGTCAGCTGAAGTGCATGTCGTCCGTAAACAGGTCCTCATTCTTTCTTTAATGCGCTAAATTAAAATTCTAAACCATTCAGGAAATGGGAAAAGGGGTGGATAATGGGGCCAGGGGTAAAATATTATGTACCCAATTACGAAGAGTAGACATTGATGTTAATCGGTGCTAAACGAATTCATCCTCTCGATTTTGTGCCGTAAAATGAATTTCGAAGAAATGCATAACATATTAGAGTTAAAAATTAGAAATCTCTTCTCATTTATCGGCATTAAAAACATAAGGCGCTCCAGGGTTTCAGGAGTGACTTATAATAATTATCCTTTATTTATTATTATTACGCGAAAGAACTTATGAAGTGAAAATTTATACTAATATTCAATACCCTCCACATCGCTTTTAGTGTGAATTTACGAAAATATTATCAAAAATACAAGAGTAATGGCATCGTTTTGTTCATCTAGTTTATGATAACGAGACTTTTCCACTACGACGAATAGATATATGAGGTTGAATAAGGTTTCAAATATAAATAGGTCAACGGGAATTGAACGACAACATACGTACTTTTGCACATTTAACACCAGTTAATGGCTTTTTTGAGAGTCAATAACAATAATTCATTAGAAGCTAGATTATTTCACATAACGCATTAAATTCTAGGAGGAGGATTTTTGTCGTAAAATAATTAAAATATTTCTCAGGAACACTTTAAATGTTAGCCAAAACTTCAAATATAACTCCAGATATTCTTAAAATTGACAAAATTACAGAAACCTAGTTCCTTTGGGTGTCATATATTTTTTGATATCAAATTATATATTCGATGCGACGACTTTAGGACGGGCAAAAAAATTTTATGTCAGGCACTGAATCTTCCAGAGACGCTTCACGGTGATCAATTTAAAAATACAGTCGCTTTATGCTTAAGCCATTGATTTTATTCTCATTTCAAAGCTGACACATTATAATACGAGCTTTGAGCATGACTTTGTATGAATCTTGCGCCCATTATGTAAGGGAATGTGCAAATCATTCAGAAAAAATTAGTAAGTTAAATCGTGATTCAACATCATTTTTTACCGGCTACCCTTTACTTCATGGCCATTAGTTATTGGCGGAGAAGGAAAGGAAGAGAGGCGAGCAAAGGCCTACCATTAGACGCGAAATTCACCCCCGCCCGTGTGTACTTAGGGCCGAGAGCAATTTCGGTTCATGGGCGCGAGAAGTCCTTCTCTCGGAAAAAAAAAGTGCTGCTTCAAGCAGACGACCTCAAAGAAACGCTATCTGTTATACTGCTAATAGTTTCTCATAACTTAATCACCGCGCCGTGGCATTGCCTACTCATTATTTTTACCTCTGTCCCAAATGTCACTCTGCAAGTCATTTTCTCCAAATACGGACTCACGAAAATTGCGGAAACAAAATATTAACAGCTAAGACATTCAGCTTCTGAAAAACGCACCATGCAAGGAATTCACTCTTCTAGTTGACGCCATTTAAAACAATTCAACAAAAAATCGTAGGGATGTGAATGGAAAAAAAACAAATATCGATTATTTAACCCTTTAAATAATAAAGAATTACCATAAGCGTTTCTGTTTACTTTCATCGTTTAAACATAAAATTCAATGTTTGTAAAAAGGTTATTAAAAAATCGATATCCAAACACTCACAATGAGTTTATACGACGTTTTCCCTGAATGAGTGGGATGAACGAACTCAACGAGATTTAACATAGTTCTAACTTAATGCATAATAATTAGAGATCACTTGAAAAGACAGAAATGCATCTTTCTAGAATTTCCACTAAATTTTATCCATTACAGTCAATCGTTCCCGAGCAGGCTGTATGTCGGCCTTTGCTCCAATTACGGAGACAAACAAAGCTTGTAAAACTCAGCTTATGGTAGAAGGAGAGAACAATACACCAGTTTCTGTGCACGGTAGCCATAAATCTTACGACAACTGAGTCCGACTCAAGAATGGGCTCCACCGCTATAAATTTAAATATTCATCCAAGAAATCCTCACGCAATACGCCCATCGGCAATGCATACCTTTATTAAACTACCTCTCCCGGCAAAGTGACGTTCAGGATGATAGTGTGATGAATCGACATCAACGCAAACGTGGACTTCATGATTTGGCAATGCAAATTCTATACAAGCGCAATTTAGGCATATACTCATTTGGGTTCATTACCCAAATTCCTTAATTTCCTTTTTTTTTCAATGAAAATCCATAAAATACTTTATTTTTTAATGCCAATGTAGACTAAACATAGATTTCAGATATTTAAACCAATTGGTGGATACTTTTTGATTGATGTATTTATCTCTATCATAAAAAGAAGGTAATCGCTAAACCCAAAACATTTTAAATCGAAGAACAGCTACGGAAACACCATCCCATTAACGGCTATAACGTGCTAAAGTGCACAATAAATTTTGTGCACTGTACATAATCCTGCGGAGATCCATTGGTACCCTCATCATAATCATCAATTACGGCAATGATTTTACTGAAAATCACTGACGATAAGTTAAATCTCAAGTTGAGTAGTTAATGCTTGAGTCTGAAACCAAATCAAATTCAATGTCACATTAAATATATTCACTTTTTTTACATAGAAACATACCAACTTATTACGACAGGTCTCACTATACTTCCGATTCTCAGGTATGTACACAGGCTGAGCGCTAGTGTAGCGAATGTGGATCAGATGAACGAATTCATTCCTGGTTGAAAGACTTATGAATTTTCCCACCCCAAACAAATGCATTGTGGAAATAAAAATTGAATAGAAGAACTGAACTAACGAAATCGTAACACGGCAAAATCCGAATGAACTCTTTTCGGTCACAAGCAATAAATCCAACGAATAATAGTTTTTGAGGAACGAGCCCCAATTCGGACGAATTGCTCACATTCAATTCCTCTTCCTAGACAAATTTGCCCAAATTATTCCTCTTCAATCTTGAAAAAAGAACAAAAAACACCATGAAATCCAATTGATTTCTGGAAACCTTTTACATCACATTGGATTTCCACAAAGTTTCGAAAGAAACAGTTTTATTTATATGAAAATTTAAATGAAATTTTATTTATCATAAAAATCCTTGTGAAGTGCACATCGAAAAGGGCTCGAGTATTTACCGGTTCACCCGACGTCGTATTGACGCTGGTTTGACTTTATAAACGAAAACAAATGCTCCAAGTGGAAATGACTACCTGTCCATTTCCTCCCAATCCCTTTTTCCTCCCTCCAATCCCCCTTTCGCCCCTCCTTCCCGACCGGGAGCGCTCACTCCTCTGTCACCGCCGTTCCAATGCACCGGCTCGAATGCATGCAGTCACTTGACGCGGCTGCGGTCGGACACACGTACGGTTGCATGTCTCCCAGCGATCGGGCTGTAGTCGTTGTTCCTCCTCCACCACCTCTCCCCTTCCCATCCCCCCGACACCACTTTCGCAACCCACTCCTCCCTCCAACCCCCCGCAGTCAGGGACGTCTGAAGGGAGGGGGCGAAACGGTCGCCGTGGGGGAGTGGAGAGGGGTGTCGGAGAGGGAAGGCGTCCCCTTCGCCCGCGACACCCGTGGACGCCCCCCCACCGAGGGCCCCCCCGCCGGTGGAACAGCGGGCTCTCCACCGCCGCGGCCCTCCCCTTCATTGTTGAGACCGCGCGCAGGGTGGGCGGGCGGGGCGATTCCTGCACCTCCTCCGCTCCGCCTGGGCCACACTGTCCCCCCTCCCCAGTGGGGGGTGAAGGAGGGAGACGGGCGATAGTGGGAGGGACCCCTCGGTGCATCGATGCAACGCACCCGTCCATCTCTCGGTTCTCCGTCTTTTCGCCTTCCGATGCACGGGGGCGGCGACAAAAGGAGGCTTCTAATTTGCAATCGCCGTATCTGCG